>JANKKI010000375.1:600000-869030 GCA_025175665.1 Cinchona pubescens
ATCCTTATTCATAATCCATGATCCTTGTTTTTCTTCTGAAATCTCATGTAAATTGGGGATTCCATATTATTTTTGTTGTTGTATTGTTAAAACAATTTGTTTTTGTGTAAAAATAAGTGAATTATGCTGATGAACTACAACATCATGATGACACGTTTGTTTCTACTTTCTAGGCTGCTGGCATTCTTTTCTGAAACTCGACTACTTGAAAGAAAATTTTGACTACATGGCATTGGCAGACTTGTTAATTCCCCAAAGTTTTATTTAAACTTTTACTACTTGGTGAAGGATGTAAACAATTGAAGGTTAAAAGAATTAACGGGTAATTATATGGTTCCTTCAGGCTATCATAGTGTTATAGCTTTTAAAATTTATATTATATAAGTATCTAAAATATAAATATAGTGTTAATTATACAAAATTCATACAATAATATAATACACTATCAGAATCATGTAATTTTCTTAAAACATAATGATATTGTTATACTTTAAAATTTATATTCTATATGTATCTAAAATACAAACATAGTGTTAATTATACAAAAATTCATACAATAATATAATACATTACCGAAATCATGTAATTTTCTTAAAATATAATTATGTATGGGGTATATATAAACAATTTCTTAAAATTTTAATCTATACTATTATAAAAGTATATTTACATATTTGCAATTTACCATATAATTGTATTTTACATATAACATAATGAAGCATTACGTCCCCTCTTTTCCTACTTATTCCATCCGGCCAGTGCTTAAACTAGGAATAATTACATGTTAACTAACGAAACCATTTACAGATGTTCTTTTTTTTTTTTTTGTGTATGATTATCTAAAGAGCTTTAATCCAAAATGTATATAGTTGTATTATATTCGACAAATTGATATAGTATTTTGGAGAAGTCATTAAATAGTTGTTTTAATTAGATGAGGATTATGGGCATTTAAAGGGATGAACTTTAAACCTTTGTACATCATCATACAACATTATACACAATTACATCCTAAATTTGAAAGTAGTCTATAATCAAGAACTTAAATTACCTATAACGTTTAGACCTGCATTGACACAATTTTTTATGTTCTAATCAAGTTATCGTATGATTAAGAAGTACAGCAGAGCATTCAAGATACTTTCGGATGGGGTGATTATAAAAAATTTATATAGTGAAATTCTGTAATGTCTCGCATTTATAAAGACTAAATAGGAACTTTTTAATATTAGATTTCAATTTAATGTTCGCAAGAGTTTTTTAATAATAATAATTTATAAGTTGACAAGAACTTTTGTGAATGAACAGATTAACCAAATACATTAGAGGGTAAGACAATTGAAGAAATTTAAGAACAAAAATATACTTTACTTTTTTCGATTAACTTCACAAGAATTTATGTACTTACCAAATTTTTTATTGTCTTAAAATTTTAATCTTTTTAAAGTTTTTTTTTTTTTTTTGAGATATACAAGAACATAACTTTAATGTGTTTAATTTGCTAATTTGACACATTTAATTTTGGTTCATATTCTCTCATATAGATTATGTCTTTTATGTTAAGTTAGTGTTTTTATTTGTACTCTCAAATGTGTTCTCATTGACTAAAAGCAACTGTTAAATAAGCTACGTATATGTAGTCTTTTTATTGTTTCCTATTGTACGTATTTGAAACTAATTTAATACACTTTTCAAATGAACTGGATTGTAATTTGATGCACAACTAAATGTAATTGATTTATTTTACTATTTTTAGATCAATATAATTATTTGCTCATTTTTAAAAGTTAAAATTTAATAATACATTCAGAACAAATGCAAAAAGGTTGATATTTCTAATGAATCTAGATTTTACAGACAAGTGACCTTACTAGGTTATTCCAGAAACTAATTGTATTTTGTTATTTCATATGCAGGATTTCAAATATTCAAAATTAACAATTTTTTGATATCTTACCATCAGAGTTGTTGCTGAATAATGATGGTTATGACTCAAGGATGAAGCTATGCAGGCAAATGACTTTGATAATAAAATAATTAATTTTTTTATACATGAAAAAATATAGAAGAATAGACGATTTTAGAATTGACATAGTTATAAACTTTTATGTGTACATGTACTTGAAAATGAATTTAAAATAAAAATTATGTCCATTTTGTATACTAAACTTCAAAAGTTTTTGAAAATTTTATGCTTTTTTGTGATACTAATTCTTAATTTTAAATATGACATAATTTCAATCATAAATTTTTCCTTATTTATTTTGTAAATTGTCAAAATTGAGGGGATGAATTGCCTACCCTACTTAAACGTGGCTTTACTGTTATTATTCATTAAATGCAAAACAAAAGTTTTCCTATTTTCGAAAAGTACTTAAAAGTTAATGAAATTCAATAACAAAGAGATTTGTATATTTGTGAATTAGTTAGATGTTTAAATAAAGGGTTTGCTCTTATTAAAAAGTACGTAGAAATGAATGAAGAGAGGCTTATCATGAAAAGATTAATCTGAAAGAGATTATGGTAACATTAGAATACAAGATAAAATGCACAATTCCCAAAAATAATAGGATACTTGAATCAAATTCCTATAACAAATCATAGCACCTTATAAATGCAGGTAATGAGAATGACTTTTTAGAGCACTCTTTATTATCTATAACTTATGAATCAATTTGAAAATGAAAATTTATGTTATAATTTGATTACTCATATTCTGAATTCGTTGATTATTTTATAATTCTACAAATAATTTTTCTAAGGATATAAAAATTATTGAGCATTAGCGTGCGCTTAAAAATAATATATTAGGGCATTTAACCATACAATTCATATCTTCATATTATGTTTTAGGTGATAGATGTTTCAAGTGACATTAGTGAAGTTTGAATGTAGTATGTGTTTAGAGGGATTTAGAAAATAATTTTAAAATTTCTTCAGAGAAGTTGACCAAGAAATACATAATCCTCAAGTTGATAATTATAAGATGTCAAAGTTGAATGTGTCAAATTTTAGTATTTTTTGCCATTGATAGATGACTCTACTTGAGTAGTAGTATAACAATGTTCAATTAAGAAATTTGTATTAGAATACATTACAGGAATTGGGATTATTTACACTAACAATTTAAAAACCCTATATATACTCAAAATTATATAAAAAAAAATCCTTCTATATTAATTCTGTGGATGGTGCTTCAAATTTAAAAAGATTTTTTACTAGAAAGGAAATATTTTGCACATTGGTTCCAAGAGTGCTATTAAAGTTGGGGTAACAGTGCGTATGGGCATAAAGGATGTATAGCCCCTAATCTTTAGTGTTAAATAATTAAATCTAAACCTAATTTAACATTAAGGATAAAGTTTTTAATTTATTCAAATGGGATTAACATGCACAATATATAGACAGACAATAGTACTAAAAAAAATTAAGAAATAAAACAATAGGAAATTTAACCTAAGCCTATAACTCAATTAATATGCCACGGTGCAATAAAATGAAGGTAAAAGGTGGGTAATGATGATATGTATACCTTTGGATGGAAAATTCTTTTCCAGTTGATTGTGAAATGAGTATAGAACAAAATAAAGTAGGAGTTAAATACATATATATATATATATATATAGTCAATAGGTTTGTCTCCTTGAAATCTTAAATCTCAACTCCATTAATCATGTTGTCCTAAGTGTGGAAACCTAAAATATGCTAAAAGATTATCCCACTATCTCCATTTGTGTATAATAAAATGGGTAAATTACAATCAACCCCTTATGTTTGGTTAATGGTTCCGTTATTCTTATACTTTACAAACCTACAATCTGTCCTTTGTAGTTTGAGTATTAAAAGGAAGGGATAGATTATAAATTTATAAACTATATGGGGCAACATGAATATTAGCCAAACACAAGAATGTCTATTAATATTCTTTCTAATTTACAATAATAAAAATTGTCACCAAAATTTATGTAATTACGTGTAGACTTAATAAGATAATTAACATAAGTTAATTAACATGTGCAATTTTATTCCCTTACCTGTAATACAAGTAAGGCACTGAAAATTAATTGCTAAGGTATGGCAAAATAGTTAATTAAAAAATACACAAAATATAAGAACAAGTTGTGTAGATCTGTTTTTTTTGATAGTACAACGTTTATGGGATTCAATAACATAGGTTGAAAATCATGATAACCAATTATGAAAAACTATATGAGGTAAGACCACACCAATACATTTTGAAGATGCAAAAACATGAAAAACAAGTTGATTTTGCAAAAACTTCATTTCTTGAAGAAAATGGAGAGATAAGTCTAAAAAAGTAAAGTTACACATGGAGATTAATGGATCCCAAAAAGAACATAATAAAATAAGACATTAACAACTTATAAACCAAATAAACAAATAGAGTTTTCATGATGTTTGCTATAAACAATCAAAAACAAAAATAAAGAATAAATGCTTGTTTAGATTTAGTGAAATTTATAAGTTTATATTCAATATCAAATTTCTCAAGAAGAAAAATAGATATAAAATAATTTTTCCGTTAAATTTATTTAATTGAATTAGTTCTTAAATTAAATTTATCTAATATTTTCAATTCTAAATTCAATATTTTTTAACATTATTTTATTGACTAAATCTAATATTTGAGATATAATTTGTTCACACGTGATTTCTTGTAACAAAAAAAAAGGTTTTAATTAAACAAATAAAAGTTAAACTATATATATGTATACCATACAAGAAGTTTTTGTTCATGTTAGAGTCTTGATTAGGAACATAATGAAATGAAATACATGAGTCACCACGTGCAATGTACATGCACCTTACTAGTTGCAAGAAATGACACACGAAAGATTCTCAACCATTGCCATTGGAACTTCTTTGTGCATCTTCACAAGCGTGCTGATCTTCCCTGTTTGGGCAGGATACTTCATTGTTTGACTATACGAAACATAGAAAAATTAGCCAAATCTTTAGAATATAAGTGTTCTAATTTTGGCAAAATAAAGCATTTTCAATCCGATTCACAGGCTAAATGTTCTCAAATTGTTGATTTTTCGAATTCTTTTTCTAGGTTGTATAGCTGAATACTTTGATGATGGTGAGAAATCTAGTGATGCCTTAGTGCAAAATCAACTTACTTATAAATGTATATTGAATTCCAAGGCAACTGAAGAATCGATGGTGAGTTATTGACTATTCACCTTCACTCATTAGCTAGCTATATAATACAGAGTTACAAACCAATTGAATATGAAAGATGGAAAATTCTACAGGCCAATTTTGCAAGATGGGAGCCTTCTCATGGGAGCTCAACTTCTAGCATCCAAGAAAACAGTACCTTAAAATCGGTTCATCCACTCGTGACTGTGCATACTGTATTGCAGCACTAAATATTTGCATTACAAACAAAAAAACAAGTACACCTCCAATTTGGAACAACCCTTCAATTATCTTAATCGAGTGTAAGATTCTTGCTATCGATTACATCTAATGTAGGCTTCTAATTCCATCAAGCAGCATCTCAAATATATCTGATCAAAGTGAATTCTAGTTTGTTAACCATTTTAAGCTAACTTGAAAGAAACCTTGAGACAATAGAAAAATCCTACAAAATAGACATCTCAATTGAAGAAATGAATACTTTAGTACAAAAACTAGAAGATTATCTGAAATCTCTTCCTGGTTTAGTCCATACATTAGCATCTTCCGAGGTAAAATTCCTGTAACGGATAAAACAGAACTATTTTTGACAACTAATAGCATAGTACCTCTTATAGAAATCATACCATTGGTAACATTTGCTTAATTGTTAATTGAGATTTTGGCAGGGATTGAAGACATTGTTGATCAATTCAAGAGCTAGCTAACAAGGCTGAATTCAAGAATGCACTTTATGATAAACTAAAACAGAATGACCACAGGGATGTCTCAAAAATGTATCTGAATAACTTAAGGATGAAAAACTATGAAAACCCTTGAGAGAATTTAAGTTTTTATATGATTATTTGTAATATAGAAATTTGCATGAGATTGTATATCAAATAGCTGCTATTAATATCAGAGCTCTAATAGACATATCCCCCATTAGTAACACTAATTACTTCCAAGCCCCGTCTCGGATAGAGGTATTTTTGTTTAAAAAGTAATTTTAGATAGTAAATGTATTTTTTTGAGCGTTTGGTAAATATTATCCCTAAATTTAGAGATAGATCTTTTGGTTTCAAAAGCACTTTTAGCTAGGGCTAACAGTAAGTCGTATTGTGTTAGACTCGTTGCATTTTGTACATAATATGTAGCCTTATTTAACATATTTCTTTTTATATTGTATTTATATTTGACCTGTTTAACCTGTTTATTCGTATTAGATATGTACTAGCTTATTTGATAAGTTAAATAAGTTACTATCCATCTAAATTAAATCTCAAATTTGAATTCTTTACTATAACTTAATCAATTATTAATACTAAACTTGTTCTCATAGCAATTTAGAAAAAAAAATATTAAAAGTTTTTACATAATATTTAAAAGGAAAAAAGACCAATTTGCTCCCTTATCTATCTAAAAGACCAATTTGGTCCTTTGTCCTTATAAAAAATTAACTAATTTAAGGCTTGTGACAGAAATTGTAGACAAACTAACAGAGTTTTTTATAATGGATCTACGATATATTAACGGACACGTGATTATCATGTGTATTGGTCCATTAATCTATCCATAATTTTCATCATAAGTTTTAGATTGTTTAATTTATTTTTTTTTTAAGATAAGGGACCAAATTGGTTTGTTGTTGTAGATAAAGGACCAAATTGTTCAATATTCTAAAAATAAGGGACTAAATTATTCATTTTTTCATATTTAAAATAATAATTATGTTTAATCCTACATTAAAATTATTATTCACCACCTTAAAATATGTTATGTTAAATTCTAATCTACCTAATATTTAGGAAAATCTATTCATTTAGCAACGTAATGAGTTACCGTGTCAACCCACGATTTTACTTACAACCTAATTCGTAAAATTCATGTGCACTATAAACGGGTTGAGGTCAATAAAATTCAGATGTTCAGGTCATATTGAATTTCATATTAATGTTATCGTTTCAGATGAGAGATTGTCATCCATACTTTTAACAAATTAAAAATTGGTATTATCGTGGTGTACAAACTTTATTTCAACATCGCCATAATCAAATTAATGATTAAAAACAACCGTTATTTAAGAGGCAACCAAGGTCTTTCTTCTTCTTTTTTTTTTTTTATCAAATTTCTAGTATAGCTAACTATATATAAAGTATGAGCATGAATTTAAGTGTGTATCATTTTATAGATTTCCAACATTACCCTTATAAAATGTTTTTAATAACAAATTTAGTAGTATTACTCATAATTTCTAATAGCTTCCCATAACTTTCACTATTTTTTCCTCATATTTTTTTCTTTATTTTGTATATACATTCAGTGTGCCCTTCCCACTCGTTAATGATAATAGTTGAGCAATTTAATTAGGATTAATTTTCTTTGCTTTGAGTAATTTATATATTGTTCAAGTGTTTTGATGGAAATGTGGGTGAGAGTAGTCTTTGATTTTGACATAGTGTTGGAAATAATTGGAGAAAAAGCAGGAAAGTGGTGAAAATTTCCATTTTCCAATCCGTCTTTTCTCACCCAAATGAAGCCGAGGAGGAATTTGATGTGGTTGGATTTTCTCTTTATCCTTTTTCTTCAACTATTAAAAGAACCAATTATTCATTAATTCCTTAACAATTTGAGTTGAAATTTCCTTAGTAATTTGTCACATTCGCACGGACTGGGGCTAGCTTTACGCGGCCTAATCCATGCAGGAAGTCTCTGTTTGTCGGTTGTCAATATTTTCTTCCTCGTGGGATCCGCTTGGCGGTTGATAATGGCTATTCACTTTCTCGCAGATCGGGTCGGCCTTATCCATCTGGTCCAGGGAGTCTACGTCAATAGTCAAATAAGGTATATATATTTCTGTGTGTGTGAATATGCATGTAAACAGGTCGGATTTGAATCGGATCTGATATATTTATATTCGGATCCGATTAATATAATCGGATCCGGATCTCCGACTCGTCTACAAAAATATATTCATACTTAGATTCGTCGGGTCTTGTCGATTCGGGTCCGAATCCGGATCTTAATAATTTTTTTATAACTTTTAAAATTATATATAAAACTATTACAACTTATCGAATTTTTTTTTTAATTATACAAAAGTATTGAGTTCATAATTAATATTTATGCATGTATTCTACATTAAATATAAATTACATGGGTAATTTATACAATATATATGTATATATACATATAAAATAACACTAATATAGAATAATTTTATTATATATTAAATATTTTAATTGGATTCAGATCGGTCGGAACAAATCCAAACTCAGATAAACGGGTCCGGATCGAGTATGATCCGGGTCTAGATCCGACCCATTGACAGCCTATGTGTGAAGGAGAATTAATGCATGTTAATGAATTTTGGATTTTATCTAATTAGTTTTAAAATAGTCTTTATTAATTAGCCAATCAAATTCTTAGAGAATTTTACAATATCTTTTAGGGAATCATTCCCTTAACTTTAAAATTTTGTACAGTACAAGTTTTGTAAGCATATGATATTATACTGTACAAATATTTAAAATATGAGAGAATGATTCCCTAAAAGAGATGGTAAAGAATCTCCAAATTCTTTATTATTTCCCACTCCTAACAACATTTATATATTCATTTAAATTATTTCATTTAATAATAAGAAATAACTGTCTCTTATACACATTTCTAATTTATATAATGATAAAATGATAACTCTCTACATATTTAAACAATAAATATTCAATTAATTTATTTATTTTTTCAAATCATCTTTGTAATAAAATTTTCCAATCATTGAAGATATTATATTTTTAAAATAATTAAAGACAAATTATTAAAACTGAACATAATAATTTGAAATTTTAAACGAAATGAAACTAATAAACAATTGTAACTAATACACCACAACTAATACAACATACTCTATTACAAGCACTAACACATTGAAAAGCGTTCGTAATGGATCAGTTTTTGTCGATCTCTCCATTTTAATTTTCACTCGAAATAGAATGGCGTTTTTTATTTTACTTTTCTACCCTTTTAGGCCTTCCTTTTAAAGTTTTTCAACCTTTACTTTCTTCTAACATATAGTACTGCCAATCCAACGGATTAGAAGCACTATCAACTAATGTGTGGTAGGGATTTAAAAATACACATCTAAAAAAATTAGAAAAAATATATAGTGAGTAGCGGAGTACGGAAAGAAAATTATAAATAATTATATTTTTAAACAGAAGGGTATAAGAAGACCAAATTGGTCAAAGGAGAGGGGGGAATTCAACTTTTTGCTGGCTCAGCCCCAAATTGGCTACAGAATAATAATTGAAGGATGTTATTAGTTAAAATTAAAGTTGAAGATCATTAAAATTTTAGAAAAAAATGTAAGGATTATTTTGGTGATTTTTCTTTTTTGTATGACTAAACATAACACTAATATGCAATAGTAAATACTTATGTATTAATTTTTATCTTACTTCTCAATTAAAGTGTAAATTAAATTTTAAAAAATTTATAATATTAATTTATATAAGTAATATTTTTTATAATTTAATTCTGACTATAAAATTTATATAGAACAAAAAATAGAATCTATCTAAATATTTTCCATTTGCAATACACTCGGCAGGAAGTCTCTATTTGGTCGGTTGTCAATTTTTTCTTCCTAGTGGGATCCGCCTGGTGGTTGGTAATGGCTATTCGTCCATCCAGTCCTGGGAATCTCCGTTAGGTTGGTTAGTTGTCATTTTTTTTTTGTTTTCAGGAGAAACAAATTATTAGTAAAAATTAAAAATTTGTGTAGTCAATTTGATCTTTGCTCTGATACACACAATTTCTAGTCTTGTTCTAGTCTTTTCTTTTCTTCCTAGAAACACATTAAAGGGAAGCATGTTGCAATTACGCGATCCGATACAATGGGTTATCCTTATTTTGAGGCTGATGTGCTTCTTGAATTCCTGAAGATGGAGTTAGAATGTTTGAGAACTTTTCTCAAATGTTCGATAGGATGGAGGGAATATTTGAAAGCTGAGGATGATGATGATGAGGTAGCAGCAGTAAGTCTGGGATCCTTGTTGTGTAAGATTAAAGATGCCCTTGTCAACGTTATTGTGGACTTTGGTTCAATGAGTCAGCTTCAAAACACCTCATTTGTTCTTGAGGACACTTCTCTCTTCTGTTTCATGCTGTGTGGCCAAATTCAGCAAATATTCTCTCGCCTCATACCAGAAACTTGGGAGGATGCGGGCATGATTTACGATATGTGGCCTCGTTTTGAAGAGAACAAGAAAGTTTTGGGGCAAGAAATCAACAGAGCTTATATAACTTTCTCCGACTGTTTATCGAAATTGACTTCTCCAACGAGGGATGTGAATGAGCTTATGCAACTCATCTACATGGTTTTGGAGAATCTCACGTGATATTCTCAACCTTTGTCATCGTATCCTTTGTCATCGTGTACTCTTCGTGAGATTTAGAATTTTACATAATCATGTCCGAATGCAAAACCTTAAAGTGATTCTACCCAACCTTGAATAGTTTCATTTGTATTTGCCAGAATTTCGAGTTGTTGAACGCAGTCAATTGGAGAATCTGTTGATTCACGCTGAAATTTTTATTCTCAAAGCCGCGCACTTACTGTACATGCTTTGGGATCATCTAATGTATGAAATAGCGTATCGGGACTCTGAAGATGAAGCTATTAAAGATGATATACTGATCAAAAGGGATGAAATGCTACAGAAGATTATGTTCGTTGATCCCTTTGCTCCTGAGATTCATATTCCAGCATTGCAGGCTTTAAAAGCCTCAGGATCAACACACTCTCTGGAAATGAAGAATAAGGAGATGGAAATGAAGAGTAAGGAGATAGCACGGGACTTTGTTGATTCTCTCTCGGCTACTCTTTGGATCCTATTAACCCAGCTTAAACTTCGGTAAAATGAAAGATCAAATGCAAATCCTTTATAATGGATTGCTATTCTTGAGAACCCTTCTTATGAACCAACAAGGGAATTTTGATGAGCTTGGTGAAGAAATGAAGGATTTTGTTGGAGATTTGGTGAATGAGGCAGGAACTGTACACAAAAAAATGTGTTAATGGAGTAAAAGATGGTTTTGCCAAGGAAACAAATGATGCAGTTCGTGATTTCCTGGAAAAGATTAAGCTTATGAAGGCGAAAGTTAGGAATAAGTATCCAGTGACTTCAACACCCAACTTTCCAAAGACAAATCAGCTAGGCTTTATAGATTTTCTCATAGAAAATCTCCAGGAATTGACAAATTGCAAGGTAAATTCAATCACTCTCGTGGAGGATCAAATTCAAGTATTTGAGAAAGATCTAGTGCTCTTAAGATCTTTCTTTGTATGCCACCTCCACCAGCACGAAGAGCTCCAATCCCTTAAGAGTCGTGCTATGGAGGTGGTGAAGAAAGTTCTCCATTATTATTTGAGACCATCGTAGATGAAATGAAACATATCAAGATTGAGGCCATGGAGATTAATGAAAGCATGAAGTATAACATGGTAGAGGTCCAGAAGTTTACCAAGACTTCAAGTCTTGTGCCATCGCAGGGTAGTACCTCAACGATGGATGAAGATGTGTTGAAACTGGAAGAAGAGACAACAGCCATAATTGATCGACTTACAAGAGGTTCAGTGCAATTGGATGTTGTCACCATTGTTGGCATGCCCGGGCTGGGTAAGACAACTTTAGCCAAGATTGTTTATAATGATCCTTCAATCATGTACCACTTTCATATTCGTTCCTGGTGTTGTGTTTCTCAAGTATATAGCAAGAAAGACTTGTTACTCCAGATATTGGATTGTATTACTGGTAAGCATTGTAATACAAATTTGAAGGAGATGAATGAAAACGATTTGGTATGTGCAGCTGTGTAGGAGTTTGAAGGGGAATAAGTATCTAATCGTTTTGGATGATTTATGGGGCAGTGAGGCGTGGTATTTGTTGAAAAATTCATTTCCAGACGATGCCAATGAAAGTAGAGTTCTTGTAACAAGTCGACTTCAAGATCTTGCTTTGGAGATCCAATGCAATAGTATACCTCACACTCTCCGCCTGCTCACCAATGATGAGAGTTGGAAATTACTGAAGATGAAATTATTTGGCCAAGAATTTTTTTCTCCTGCCATGGATGTATTTGGGAAGGAAATAGCAAGCAATTGTAAGGGACTACCTCTCACAATCGTTATCATGGCAGGAATTCTATCAACTTTGGAACAAGATGGTTGGGAAGAAGTTTTGAGAAGTTTAAGCTCAGAATCTGTTTCTCGCACAGAACAATGCCGGTACACTTTGGAGTTGAGTTACAAACATTTACCGGATTATTTGAAGTCTTGTCTTCTTTATTTTGGATTATTTCCGTTGAAGATGAATTCATTTCCACTAAGAGGCTGGTGTGGTTATGGATTGCGGAAGGATTTGTGCCAAAAACTGAACTAAAGACATTAGAGGAGGTAGCAGAAGACTACATGATGGATCTTATAAAAAGAAGCTTAGTTATGGTCGAGAAAAGGGGATCCATTGGAGGGGTCAAATTTTGCAAAATTCACGATGTAATACATGAATTTTGTGTGGCAAAAGCTAGAGAAGAAAATTTTCTTCAGTTGCTACGTGGAGGTAATGAGCTATTTATTTTCCATGAGGCTGGCAAAATACGTCGTCTGTGCATTCACTCCAAGGGAAAGGATTTTGAGGAGTCGAGGTTAAAACCAGCCGTCTACGCAGCCTGAAATGCTGTGGTCTTGATTATTATTGCATGGTATATCCTTCCTCTTATACACATGTAGATGTGTATCTTCAGACTTCTTAGAGTGTTGGATATGCATCAAATTGATGTAGGTGATGTTTTCCCTACAGAGATAGAATCCCCTTGCTTGTCCTGTTACGATTTTTGTCTCTTGGGGTTTTTGTGAAGTCCATCCCACCATCAATAGCTAACCTGTTGTATTTGGAAACTTTCCTTCTGAGCGGATTTGGTGGTGGTGGTAGTACTACTGGTTTATTACCGGATACGATCTGGAAGATGAAGAATTTGAGGCATCTACATTTGGATCGTTATTGGGGCTTTATTTTACCGTGGAGCCATAATCTTGAGAACTCTTGTGGATTATGTCATTTACAAACCATTTCTACCGTAAAACTTTTTTGTTGGGAAAACATGGAAAAGATAACAAGGCTGCTACCCGATATCCGTAAACTGAAGTGCCAACTCTCACACTCTGATTCAGAAGATAAATGCGACAGGATATTGGCACTGGACTCCCTGACCAGACTTGAAACACTCCGTATAGACACATCCCCGGAGGCTGATGAGTTCCGTGAGTTCCATATTGCTTTTCCCATGAATCTGAAAAATTTGACCCTATTATCTCTTTGTTGGCCGTGGAGCGAAATCTCAAGTATCGGGAAACTGCCTAATCTTGAGGTTCTCAAATTAAGAGACAAATCCTTTGAAGGGGAAGTTTGGGACATGGAAGAAGGGGAATTCCCTAAACTCAAATACTTGGAATTGAATGACTTAGATATTGTCAACTGGACAGGCAAGGATGAGCATTTTCCATGTCTGGAGAAATTAGTGTTGAATCGACTTTGGAATTTGGTAGAGATACCCTCTTGTTTAAGTTTTATTTCAACACTGGAAATGATCGAAGTATGCTGGTGCAAAAAGTCAATTGGAGATCAGGTTAAGGAGATTGAAAAAGAACAAAAGGACTTTGGAAATGAAGGTATAAAGATCCTTATTGATGATTGATGATCCTTCTTTGTCTTCTGAAATGTATCATGGAAATTGGGATTCCATATTATTTTTATTTTTCTGTTGGAACAACATTTTGTGTTGTGTAAAAAGAAATGATCGTTTAGGAACTAGTGGCCCATCATATTTGACATTGTACGTGCTCTTGTTAGTAATGGAAAATTCTTGGATATATTTTGTTTGATAAATTTTCATATCATTCTACATTATCTCACTTCATTCTAGTGGAGTAATGTAAAAATTTAAAAATTAAAAAATTTATAACACTATATCATATAGAATTCATATAAAAATATATCATGCATCGAGTTTATATAAAAAATTTCTGTTAGTAGTGCAATAAAATTACAGAATTTCAGTGCAACATATGACAAGTTGTTGAACTATATATTCATGATTTTCTAGTCAGTTGATGCCACATATGACACGTTGCTGGCATTCTCTTTTCTGAAACTTATAGTGGAAAGAAATTTTTGAGCAACTAAATATTGCATCAATCATTCAGGTTTTCTTTCAGTTTTTTTTGGTTAACATGGCAGTGGAAGACTTGCTTTCCCAAACGTTATTGATTGAACTAGGGCTTAGGATTTCAAAAAAGCTAGAAATGACAGGTGGAAGGAAGGATATATTATCTTTATTACGAAAGAGAGACTGATGAAAGTAATATAAATTTTTAATTTTTTTACTTTATCACGGAAAACTTGAATTTAGTATGAAAAATTAATAAACATAAGATAATGGAATTATATTATTATATTTTAAAAATTTATATATACATACAATAATATCCGTTGAAAAGTTATTTTTTATATCATCTTAAAATAAATGAAATGAATTTTTCAACATATTATAAAGCTTTTGTTAATTTTATTTGATTTAAAACATAAACTAACCTTAGAGTTCATTTAGTATTAACCTATGAACATTAGCCAATAAAATTCACAAGTATAAATTTTTCTAAGAGAAAAATTCACTATCTAACTTGCGTTACATTATATTATATAAATTTTTGAAATATAATAAAATAATTTAATTTTTTCAGAAATCCTAACGTACAAAGTATTCGACATGTCCATCGACATTAAAAAGTCACAATACCAATTAGTTATTGGACCAAATCCAATCAAAATCAATTCCCCTTCTCTTTCTAAAACCCTAATTTCATTACCGCCCCAATTTCCCATTTCTTCCTCTCCGATTCCTTCAAAATAATACCAAAAAATGGGAGAAGTGGAGGATAAATTGGCGTAAAATCAAGCAATTACAGGCCTCGAAGACCCCGATTTGTGTACAGAAATCCTCTCCGCTCATGGCTGGGACCTCGAGCTCGCTGTCACCGCTTTCACCTCCTCCAACGACCCTTCTTCCGCCCCCGCCGCCGCCACCACCTCCAACTCCAATTCCGATGTCACAGAATTAGTCGTACCGGATTCCATTGTTGCAGCCGGGATGTCACAATTGGGGGTGGGGGTCCTTCATCTTCCCCAGGATTAACTTGTAAAATTGTGTCTCTTCCTTTCTCCATCATTTCTGGTAGTCTAGGGTTAGTCTCGGGAGCAATCGGGCTCGGGATGTGGGCCGCGGGTGGGGTATTGTCGTATTCTCTCGGTATGATCGGGCTCAATTCGGGCCGGGCTGGGGATTCTTCTACAACGCAACGCCGATGGTGTCTGTTTCGGCGGCGGTGTCCGAAGCCATGGATTTTGTGGCGAGTTTCGAGAGGGATTTTGGAAGGACGAGGACGACGCGGCCGAATTTTGTAGCTGAGGGTTTTATGGATGCATTGCAGAGGTCTAGGGATGCGTTTAAGCTTTTGTTTGTGTATTTGCACTCGCCGGATCATCAGGACACGCCTGTTTTCTGCGATCAAACGTTGTGTAATGAGGCTTTGGCAGCTTTTATTAACGAGAATTTTGTGAGTTGGGGTGGGAGTATTAGAGCTAGTGAAGGATTCAAGATGAGTAATAGCTTGAAGGCATCGAGATTTCCTTTTTGTGCAGTTGTAATGGGCGCAACTAACCAAAGGATTGCATTGCTTCAGCAGGTTTAAATTTGACTTTTTTTTTTTTTTTTTTTTTTAAGGTTTCAAGTAATGATTGGATATAAGCTTGTTCTGTAGTTTGTACAGGTGCCCGATAATTGAGATATCTCTTTAGTGCATGAATGATAATATGCAATTCTAAAGGTTGGCATGCAAAAAGATATATTTTTGTAGATATCTTGGTATTATGTAAATATCTTCTTGTGTAGTGTAGTCGAAATGTTTCTGGTTAGTTCATGCAGTTTAGAAGAAGTTTTTTAAAGTTTTGTGCTTGTGAACTTAAGGTGTACTTTTTAGTGTGATAACCTTGTATAGATATTTTAAGTTTGTAACTTGCATTTCCTAAAATCCATGTTTTTGGATGTGGCTCAGCTAATCAGTAAACACTATTTGTTTTGTTGGTTTATGTTTGTGAGATGATAAGTGGTTTATGCTAGTTATGTCTATGCTGAATATGTAATCACCAAGTATTGATATTCTCATGTGTTTATTGTGATGGTGCAAGATTTCCCAATTTGTTATAAACTTATAATCATGGCAGCTAGCTAGTGTACTTTCTTATGGAATATGATTTTGCTTCCAAATTATCAATGGAGAAAACGGAAAACAAGAAATAATTATATGTAAATGAGGGTAAACTAAGATGTGACTATTTATATCAGATACAGCTTCAGATATAAGTTGGTGTACTTTCGTGGAGTATCCATACTATGATACACATTGGTAATGTTTGTGAAAATATTTTCAGATTGAGGGCCCAAAGTCTCCTGAGGAAATGATCAATATATTGCAGAAAGTGCTTGAAGAAAGTGCTCCTGTTCTTGTATCTGCCAGGCTTGATGCTGAAGAAAGAAGAAATAATATGCGTTTAAGGGAGGAGCAGGATGCAGCTTACCGTGCAGCACTTGAAGCTGACCAAGTATGATTCAGTTTACAAGACAGTACATTTTTCTAAGCTTAATATCTAGTTTTTATATCTTCCTGCTCCTTCATTCTTCCTGGTCTTACGCAAAGAATTGTCTTTAATCTTTAACTATTTGTCTTTTTATCAGGCTAGGGAACGACAGAGGATAGAAGAGCAGGAACGGTTGGAAAGGGAAGCAGCTGAGGCCGAAAGGAGAAGGAAGGAGGAAGAAGAGGCTCGTGAGAGAGCCGCATGTGACGCTGCTGAGAAAGAAGCTGCATTAGCCAAATTACGACAGGAGAAAGCTCTGTCACTCGGTGTTGAACCAGAGAAGGGAACTGATGTTACTCAAGTAATCCCTCTTTTTCTCATTGGTCTTTACGGAATTCCAATGAACAGAATAGGATTACATCTATGCTTAGGCAATTTAGACTTTTAGAGCATGTCCTTTCTTGCTTCTTCTCCTTTGTTTTAGTTGTCTTCTTCTTTTTGTCTTTTGAGTATATATCTGCTTGAAAAATGGTATTTACTCAATGGGATGAAAAGGCATTACTTGTAAAGTGCACCAAGTTTCTTTCACGTTGTACAACTATTGAATGGTCAATAGATAAATGTTTACTGTATTTCATTTAATATGCCACCCTACCATCAAAAACCAATGAACATACCAAAAACATGGATTTCTTAATGTTCTTGCTGAGACTGAAATCTGGTACCACTGTTATCTTATGATATATTTCTTAATGTTCTTGTCCATCATTTAGGTTTTGGTACGTTTTCCAACCGGAGAGCGCAAGGGAAGGAGGTTTCATTGTGCTGCAACAATTGAATCCGTGTATGACTATGTTGATTCTTTGGGCTGCTTAGACATGGACAGTTATTGCCTTGTCTCCAATTTTCCTAGAACTGTATATGGCCCAGATATACTCCCCGTGTCCCTGAAGGAAGCGGGATTACATCCTCAAGCAAGTCTTTTTGTGGAGTTGAACTCATGAGAACAGCATTCAAGTTCACATGTTCAAGGTGGTTAACATGGAATCTTGCTTGTAGGAGGAAAATTTTTAGTTGTATTCGTGTGTTTCCTTTCCAACATAATGTAGCGGTTCTACTTTGAGTCTTATTGTCACTTGTGCAATACTTTGCTGTTATTACTCGCATATGAAATTGGAAAAAAAAAAATCATTTACTTTGAAGACGGTTAAACACTGTTAACTGTGAAAACTGTAAAGCAGGTCTACATTTTTACCAAATTTTAAGAGCTCGGCTCCACAAATAATTGCTCTTCCTTGGTTGTTTAACAGGACTTCAAGGTCCCTTTTTAATTGGCATGTTTCTGGCTTTATTTTCAGTACTATACTTGTAGGTCTGAATGTTGTCTTTGTTTCTTTGTCCTGCACATGCCTTCCCCATTCCCCTCCTGAAGAAATGAACAGATGATACAATGAAAATGCCATTCTGGCATTGGTGCATTGAGTCAATTTAAGACCACTTTGTATTGAATCAATTTAGAACCTGGATTGTTTGATTGAGCAGGTCAAGATACCTTTGCATCTTTGGTATGTTCATTTCGGCCTTCAGAATCAGAACTATGGAACGGTACCATAGCTTGACGTCGGCATATCGACTCAAACGGTAGAATCTCACTCTTTTCTACTTCAAGATATAGAGAAAACCCATAGTATTTTTTTTTTTTTTTTAAATAATTCAATCAAAGATAACCCACAAAAGGAAGAAATGTAAAATTTTTTTACAACGAGGCTCGTTTGTATTATCTTTTATCTGAAAGTGGGGCTCAATATGACAATAAACAAATACTGAAACAGACCACAACAAGTCAACTGGGAGATTAAAAATGTTAGAAATGAGAATGCTAAACGAGGAAGACAAAAAATTTTAGAGATTAAGATGGCGTCGCCCGGACTCGAACCGGAGACCTTCAGTGTGTTAGACTGACGTGATAACCAACTACACCACGACACCTGCTTGCCTGGAATCGCTTTGAGTATTAGTCTATGTATAACAATAACTCTCTCAGAAAGAGAAATAAAGGGTATATATGGGATAACGCAAAAATGCCTTTGCTATCAATTGGCAACGTCAATGGGGATGAGCATGAATGGTTAAAATTTCGTATTTCCAATTATTTCCACGATCTTGATATTCACATGAAATTCAAGGTTTTTTTTTTTCTAGAATTATTATTATTATCATTATTATTCGCTATTTTAAGTAACTACAACTAGAAAGAAAATAGCAAAATAGTCTCACTTTTGTTCATTGTTATTTATTATATTATCTATAATAGATGTAAAGCAAGAACATTAATTTAGTGTGATGTCATTTTATATACTTCTTTTTTTATACTTATTATATATGAGTAACTATCTATAATTTTTTTCCTATTCTTCACACTCCACTTTTTATGTTATTTTTAAAGGGTTAAATGCAAAAAAATCCTCGTGAACTTATACTCCAATTGTACTTTGTTCACCTCAACTTATTTAATGACACTTTACCCCCTTGTCCCTTACTTCATATTTTGGGACAAATTATCCTTGCTATTTTAATAATTTTTTTTTTCTCTTCTTACCAATTTACTTATTTTCTTTCCCATATTTTTCCTTGTATCTTTTTACCCATTATTTCTTGTTACCGTAAAACTATTATAATACTAATAATTAGTTAATTAAAAGGTCTAATCTTTTTATATGGATAAAAATAATTTATAGAATATATATTCTAAGTATGCAACAAAATTTTTTTTGTACCATATAATTGGCGCATGTCATATTTTAAAGAACATATCGTAACTTAAAAAAACATCAGATACTTAGACAGCCATATTTAACTGTTTCTTATACATATTGTAAATAAGAGACACACCATAAATAAAAGGTTGTACACATTTTTTCATTCTATAGTTTTATTTGTATACTAAAATAATTTTTTTTTTAATTTTATCTATCTCAAAAAAAATTTATTTGTTATTCTTATTATTAATAGTTAATCACAAACTTTACATTACAATAGGTATATTTATTATATTAAAGCATTATTAATCTATAAATTATATTATTTTACACACAAGTTAAAAGTTAGAACTTTAATGGATTATTATTAAAAGTAATATAATTGTTTAGTATCAGTAGAAAGAGAGAATATTGAAATAAATTAAAAGAGACACAACATAGAGAAAATAAATAAAAGGGAAAAAGAAGAAAAAAAAGAAAAAAAAAATAATAATAATTTAAATAATAGGGATAATTTTGTCCTAAAACATAAAAGGGGGTAAAGTACCCATTAAATGATTACGTAACATCAGAGCCAGTTGAGGGGGCAACTGTAACTGAATTGTAAGTTCAAGAAGGATTTCTGCATTTAACCCTTTTTAACATTTTTTTTGTTAACATTTTCACCACCTATTATTATTTTTTTGAAATTTGTGTCATTTTTTTTAAAAGTCATATAGGTGTGTCTTTCCCATTAATTATATACAAAGGGAAAGAGGCCTTTTAGTGTCCGTTACTATATCAACTTTCAATTTTACCCTTTATTATTATTAACAATATTATGTTAAACCACTACTAATAACAAAACTTATATAACTTTTTTTTATTTTATTTTAATTTGGTTTTAAATTCCACACACACAATATGGGCCTTCCACACTAGTTTATACTATGTATAAAGTATAAGGGTCATTTGTATGATGTCATTGTATAATTTACCAAAACTATCCTTATAGTGTAATAAATTTTTTACTAATAATATTTTTTTTAACCACTCATTAATTATTTTTTTAACCACTCATTAATTATTATTTTTATTTCTTTTTTAATTTTTAGGAAATTACACACACGGGTTTTCTCCCTCCAGTTTTTATAATTCAGGGTTTTTTTCTTTTTTAAAGGTTGCTATCTTACCTCTTCCAATTCAGGAGCTCAATTGTTAATTATCTATAGCCCTAATTTTTGCCCCCAAAATTTTCAATACTACTCCTACATGCCAATTAAGCTTTTGCTTTTGTGTGTGTGAGTGTGTGTGAAATGGCATGAATTACAATTCCAATTTCAAAAGCATTGGAAACCAATTTTTACGGATGTTCTGATCGATTCGTATCCGCCGTTGATTCATTTTCAGCTGTCTGCGAGGCGCTTTCGGATCACCATCATAATCACCGTCTTCTTCTTCTTTGATCTCCTATAATTTTAAATAATTTATGATAATACTTTATTCTATTTCTTATTGTTTTTTTTTTTTTTTTTGGGGGAAGAAAAATTGATTATCATAAATTATGGAGGTGAATTTTGGGGCAAAATTGAAGTTGGAGCCGACTGAAAATGATCTTATTTTACATCTAAATTCCCGACAAAAGATTTTTCGAGTACGACACATCTAAATTTTTTTTATGAATTCTTGTAGTAATTTTTAGTTTCAGCTAGATAAAAGCTCAATTTTTTATTTTTTATTTTTTATAATTTTGTATTTTTTTAATGTCTCTTTTGTTTTTTAGAGTAATTTCTATCTGACTTTATTGAAATATTTAGGTGGATGGAGAATTAGGTTGAATTTGTCTGCCTTTACACCAGTAATTTAAGGTTGTGTTTGGTTGTCTATCAAAAATTGGAATTTGATTGGAACTGGAATTGTTTGGAGAAGCAAACATCAGTAAGACTGATGTTTTTCATGGGTGTCTCCTTTTGAAAGGAGATTCTAGGGAAAATTTGGGATTGGGATGTTTTTAGATGTTGTTATTGTACACTGAAAGGAGTTTAATTGTGTAAGGTTGTTTCCTGAACAGAAAATTGTTTTGGCGTATATCCTGAATTTGTGTGATTTATCTACTCTTTACCCTTTTGTGCGGTCAATGGTGTGTGTCTGTGCGTTCATGCGTGCTGCTACTGTTGTTACATTCAAGGCGTTTGTGATTGCATCGTGTGCTTCAGGCAATTAAATTCAAAATTTGAATGTATTTGATAGTTGAGGATGTAAGTGCTGGAGGTTGCAAGTTTTATGGTTATATAATTTATTCAACTGTAAAGATTTTTTTCAAGATTTATTTTATAGTAATGAAAACAGTTACTGGCTCTGATAGTGTTATTTATTTATGATACGGAGTATTTCTATAATTTAGTATTATTTTTTTGGTTTGGTGATATCATTACAGCGTTCCTTTGTTTCTCTTTTTCAGTAAAGAAATCTTGAAGAAGAGCAAAGATTGTGTATGCTTGTAGATCTATTGCCATTTGTTTGTTTCCAATTGCTAAGTTTATAATCCGATCTTTTTTTGGGTTGACAATTTTCAATGTTTCATATGCTCTTCCAAATCAATTTTTGTCTAGTTATAAGGGATTCGATGTCTAAAGTAGATGGAATCGAAGTTGCATGGAACCTAGTTATCATGGATGATGCATTGCAATCTTCTGAACATCTCCAAATAGTATATTCTGAGGTTTGTCTATTGAGGATGTTGAAACATGAGAACATCACGAAATTGTATACTTCTTGGGTTGATGACAAGAAGAAAACAATAAACACGATTACTGAGTTGTTCACTTTGGGGAGTTTGAGGCAGTAAGTACTGTTGTTTCGTTCTGATTTCTATCTCTGTTATCTTCTTGTTCTCCAATTTATTTACTGCATTTGGAATTAGATACCGCAAGAAACATAAAAATGTTGAACTGATGGCTATCAAGAACTGGGCTAGGCAATTTCTCCAAGGCTTACAATATCTCCACAATCATAACCCACCTATCATTCATAGAGATTTGAAGTGTGACAATATGTTCGTTTCGTTAATGGAAATCATGGAGAAGTTAAAATTGGAGATTTAGGCTTAGCAACAATGATGCAGCAGCCTAAAGCCAGAAGTGTTACTGGTAACTGTTTTACTCACATTAAGAATGTTGTGCCTATGATGGAAGTATTGTTCTTTATTGCTTTCTCTTGCAGGTACTCCTGAGTTCATGGCTCCCAGCTGTATGAAGAGGAGTAAATGAGCTTTTTGACATCTATGCTCCTGGCATGTCTCTTGGAGGTAATAACATGTGAATACCCATACAGTGAATGCAAAAATCAAGCTCAAATCTATAAAAATGTCACTTCGGTAAGTTCACTGAGTGCCAAATTTCTCTTTTTAACTCTGTATATTTTGTGTTTGATGTAGGTGTTTCACCTGGCGACAGCTTGATGCATGCCTAAAAATTCATGAAATAGTTGTTTTAAAGTGTGATATTTCTTTTTCTCCAGGGAATAAAGCCAGCTGCACTTAATGAAGTGAAGGACCCCCAGGCAAAGAAGCTCATAGAAAAATGTTTTCTCCCAGCATGTCAGAGGATGAATGGAACAGAGCTCTTGAATGATCCAGGCTGATTTTCTCTCATCTGAAAGTTCAAAGGAGTTAATCTGCAATCCTCTGCAACCAATTGATCTTATATCCCAATCAATGAACTTCCCCAAGGCTGATTTTCTTCCATGGAAATAGAACTTACATACAAGAAGTTGTCTTGTGAAACCTTTGGATGAAGCACCACCAAAACCAATATGATAGAGTTGCAGAGACATAATAGCAGAAATGAATTTACACTAAGAGGGGAAAATCGTGATGATGGTACAATGTCATTGACATTGCGCATTGCCGACTTTGAAGGTGAGGAACTACTTCCGGAAGGCAATATTTATCCTGTAAATAAACGCGCTTCTGTTTGTCTTCAACAGGAAAAATTAGGAATATCCATTTTGTATTCTACGTCTGTTCTGAAACTACAATTTCAATCGCTGGTTAGATGGTTGAACAACTTGGTTTGTTGAGTGAAGATGTGATTCTCATAGCCGAGTAGATTTATAGCTTCATTTTAGAAATTTTACCAAGCTGAGAAACCATCATTTGTAAGTTTGGCCAGATTAAGCGGCTTATGCAAGTAGTCAGACATCCTTCAAAATGGTCAACTCTCCCCAAGCTATAATGAAGAAAGTAAATCAAATTACATGCGCCATGGAGTTATTGAACACCATGCTTTCACTGAGTTCATTTTTGTTGAGAAACATGATCCCGATGAGCCAGTTGAAAAAGAGCATGTAGGGCATTATAATGCTTTGAGAAGTTTTGACTTTAGTGTTAGTCAATCTGTGATGAGTGAATGTACAAAGAAATCAGGGTTGTCCTATATTGATTCTTCAAATCAAAGACAGTCCAGTGATATGTCCTCTAGTTTTACTTCAGCTTATGAGGATGACAAATGCAGTGAGATTGATGAATGCCGATTAATCATAAAACTTTTCATATATATTAGTTAATTATTTTTTAAAAATCACAAGCATATAATGTGTGTTTTTTTACCAGTATTCTATATTAATATCTTGTCAAATATTAGATAAAAAAACAATGACATTTACCATGTCTTGTAAAAAATTAAAAAAAAAACAATGATATTTTACCATTTGTTAATTAGGCTGGACCAATTAACGACAGCCATAGATACTGGTCCAAATATGGTCTGTTGACTTTTTTTTACAGAAGGTCAAAAACCCGCTCTTCATCGCCACTTGCAGTTTTGCAGACGGTGGTGGCTTCACAGTTCCCATCGAAAAAAACACGCACTCACACACTCACTTCAACTAATTTCACCTTCTTTTTTTTTATATAACCCGCCCACAGAAATCATTTAGTCTCTCCGGTGAATGGAGACCCAATCGACGGCAACGAGGAAACCGGTTTGACGGTGATTAATGAGGTCCCAGCAGGTAGAATACCTGTCTACACACGGATAAAGCTCACGTAGACCTCATCGCCTCCCTCCAAACCGTAGTTCCCGACATTGTCTCCTCTCTTGACCTCTCTCTCAAAGCTATCTCCACTTTCAATGGCCGATCATTTACTCCCCTTCAGACCAACCCACTTCCCAACCCTTCTAACCCTAAAAACCATAAATTTCCCAAATTACCCCTCTCCGACACCGGAATTATCCTCTCAAGGCCTCGCCGGAGGTCAACTCCCAGAGAATGATAAGTCTCTGATTGACGACTGCGGTGGGCCGCTGGCCGTGGTCACGATCCATGGTGGCGGTGTGTTTGCTGGAGTCCATGCCGTTTACGCCAATTGATTCCTCCACGGTTTTGAGGAAGCTGGAGAATGATCAGTCTGCGACGGCGGCGGAGAAGGGGGCGTTGAGGGAGCTGGGAGGGGAGTCTGGGGCGGTGGAGATGGCTTTGAGGTCAATGGCGGATGATAATGGGGGTGTGGACTTGGAGGAGTTTGTGGTTAGTGGGAAGTCTAGGGTTATGGTGATGAATATTGATAGAACTCGACTTTTGAAAGAGTTGCCGGAGAGTAAGCAGTTTTACCAGCAGAGCGAATCGAATTCGGACCAAAAAAGTTGTGGTCTTGAGGGGCAGTCTAGATCATAGGAGTGGGGGTGGTCGCTGTAATAGTGGTGGTGGGGGTTTTGGAATGGGGAGGTCAATGCCGGAGATGTGGATGGGAGGACCGGAAATGACACCAATGTTTTCTGGAGGAATGGGGATAAGGGGTGGTGGGCCGAGAGGGATGACTGGGGTTATAGGGGTACCTAGGGGAGTGGGTGTTCCACCCCCAATGCAGAGGCCTCCAATGGGGCCAAATGGACCGATGGGTGGGACAAATGCCACTGCTTTGAAGCCTAGGTCGGAGGAGGATGAAATGAAGGATCTTGAGGATTTGTTGAATAAGAAGACTTTTAAGGAAATGCACAAGTCTAAGACAGGAGAGGAACTTTTGGACCTCATTCATAGGCCTAATGCTAAGGAAACTGCCATGGCTGCAAAGGTTATTATCTTTTCTAGGTTGTTAAGGACATTTGCACCGAGCATTGCTTGCTTTTCGTGCTATTTGTTTTGACATTTTAGTTACAAATCTAATGTTTGAGTACCATCTGAGTTTTATGGTAATCTAGAAAAAAACCGTTCAGTGTGGTCTTGGGCGAATAACTAGTAAATCTGAATACATCAATGCAAAGTTCTCCCTTTCCCCTCTTTTCTCACAGGAAAAAGTTTTCCTCACCATGTAATTAGGAAATTTTCCTATGTAAGGTTTTAAGGTGATCTCTTGGCTGTGATGCTCAAGCTGTTGACTTGTTAAATTAGTATGATGCTTCATGTTAATGCTTTTATGTGATGGTTCTGAATTGTTTCAGTTCAAAAGTAAAGGTGGTTCCCAAGTAAAGGAGTACTGCTCAGCATTAACAAAGGAAGATTGTCGGCGTCAATCTGGTTCTTATATTGCTTGTGAAAAGGTTATTGTTGAGTCTATTCCTAGAAATTTTTTATCATTGGCTTGCATACTACTCTTGTTAAGATTGTTGTACCCCTTTAAGTTTTTTCATTAACTTATGTATTGCTCTAGTTTGGACTATTGTGCCTTAATTTATATTGGTAATTCTCCTGATTGCAGTATTATAACAGTGGCGGATCTAATGTTTTAGGTTCATTTCCGGAGGATAATTGCTCCACATACTGATGTTAACTTGGGTGATTGCTCTTTTCTTGATACTTGTCGTCACATGAAGGTAAATAGGACTATGGTTAATGTTTTAATTCTGCCTGTGGAGTTGCCTGAAAGGTCTTTCAAGTTATGTTACTGATACTCGCTATCTATGGTAGACATGCAAGTATGTGCATTATGAGCTTGACTCAACACCAGATGTTTCCCAAATGATGATGGGACCAGGGGCATTACCACCTTCCAAGCCACTGAAGCGCCAGAGGGCAGACTATTGTTCAGAAGTAGAGCTTGGTGAAGCACAGTGGATTAACTGTGATATACGGTCATTTCGAATGGATCATTCTGGGGCAATTCGGAGTTATCATGTGTGATCCACCATGGGACATTCATATGGAATTGCCGATATGGTACAATGGCTGATGATGAAATGCGGACTCTCAATGTTCCTGCTTTGCAGACTGATGGTCTGATATTTCTCTGGGTCACTGGACGTGCAATGGAGTTAGGGCGTGAGTGGTATGTCATTGTTACAAGAAATTTTCCTTGCTTTTATAGGATCGTGTGTCATCGTTAGTGGTAATGCATGAAAAATTAGCTGACATCCCCATTGGTTGGTCTAAAATATGCTACCTGAAAAATCAGACAAGTAATCTAACTCAGTTTTTCAAAACAGATGGGAATAGTTTCTGTTACAAATCACCCTATTATAAGAATGAGAATTAGGTACTAATTCTATGCATTCTTTTGTGAACAATGGATTAGTTTTCCAGTCATGCTGCAATACTTTTCTCTTGTATGATCAATATTTCACTTAACATCTATGCTTACCTTTACTTTCCCAGACTCCCAATTCCAGATGTTTTAGAAACTTAATCTTCTATCAATTTTGTTCAGTTTGGATCTCTGGGGGTACAAACACGTTGAGGAGATTATCTGGGTGAAGACGAATCAACTTCAGCGAATTATCAGAACAGGCAGAACAGGGCATTGGCTGAATCACAGTAAGGAGCACTGCCTTGTTGGGATAAAGGGTAACCCAGAAGTGAATAGAAATATTGACACTGATGTCATTGTTGCTGAGGTCCGAGAGACAAGTCGGAAGCCAGATGAGGTTAGTGAAACTATGACTTTGATCTCTGCCTCTTAAACCTGTCTCAGAGATAAACTTTTCAATTTCAAAAGTATAATTGTTCTTTATTGGTTTTGGTTTGGCGATGAAATTTTGAGGCTAATAAGTTCCTGCCACATTATAGATGTATCCCATGCTGGAGCGGATAATGCCTAGGGCAAGAAAGCTAGAGTTGTTTGCTCGGATGCATAATTGTCAAGCGGGGTATGTGTTGTTTATCATGATTTTTGGCCATACTTTTGTCAAGAGAAAAAAGAATGGAAGTAATTTGACAATGCAATAGTCCGTATAAAATCATGCATGTTTGTAGTTATATAACTCCATTTTACATTGGTATAGCTTCTTCTTTGAAGTCCTAATTATGTTCAGTAATTTAGATTAAACAAATTCATTGATATGGCAGGTGGATCTCTCTGGGGAACCAATTGAATGGTGTTCGGCTTGTTGATGAAGGCCTTCGAGCGAGGTTTAAGGCTGCTTATCCTGATGTGGAGGTACAGCCAGCATCACCTCCAAGGGCATCTGCTATGGAAGTGGACCCCAGTGCTGCTCAGGCAAGGAATTCATTTGAGGGAGGTGAACCGAAAACCTCAGGAGCCCCATATGTGGAGGCGACTGCTTCTGGGCCTGTTTACATGTCTCAAGAGAAACCTACAAGTCTTGATGTGGAGATGACCAACTGATGGCTTGAGTCATCGTCCAACTTGGTAATTAGCTTCGTAAAGTAATCATCGGTCTGTTGACTTTTGCTGGTAACTATTGAGGTGGTTTCTGGGTGGTTCCTTTGGAGTCCATTTTTGCCAATTTCCCACTTCTCTAACTCAGTCAAGTAGAACAGGAAAAGGTCATTTTAGGCCGACAGTGGATGCCCATGTGTTTTGTACAGATCCATTATATGAGTAGCCTCAGTATGGCTCTGAATCTGATAGTAGCTTTTTGGGTTTAGTCTGCCCTAGGGTAATGTTTTGAGCCATGTGTTGTAAATATTAAAGTGTTGTAAATATTAATCTGGAGATAAATTAGACTGTTGTACTAGAGTCATTAATGAAGTTTCGTTGGGATTTTTAGTTCATTTCGTTGGGATTTTTAGTTGCAGTGCCAGCAATGTGGTTTTCTTTTATCTTTTGTGACAGTATCCATAGGGAAATGTTTTGTACCTCTGGGATGATTTAATACTCTCACTCAATTCCTTCCCCACAGAAACTAATGGCACAACCACCTTCATCCTTTTGTACAAAATCATGTTGTACTAAATCAACACAAATTATCAAGAAACAGGTTGAAGCCAGTTTTGCAATCTAATTCTTCACAAATAATCCCCTCAAAGACAAGGATCATTATTATTACGGATAAAAGGTTCAATTAGCAATCTTACCATGATCATAAATTATCTCATCAAACAATAATAATCATTTATAGCCCATGTCCGACCCAAACATAACAGCAAGAATGCAAATGGTTAGAAATGATGCAAATCAAATTTAACTGAAAACTTCATCA
The DNA here is from genome assembly GCA_025175665.1 of Cinchona pubescens. NCBI lineage: Eukaryota > Viridiplantae > Streptophyta > Magnoliopsida > Gentianales > Rubiaceae > Cinchona > Cinchona pubescens. The sequence goes on from JANKKI010000375.1 coordinate 628,954, forward strand.
TAATTCATGAAGCATATCCCTTATGACTCTGGGTCTTTCGTTACACATTTAGGTGTTACGATTCTGGCAAATTATGAACAACACACTTGAGCATTGAATCTGAAAAACACCCCTCAGAAAGCATTTCATTGTTAATTCTCATTACAAGAACAGAATAAAAAGTACCAAAAAGAGAAGGTGCATCATCTAAACCAGTAGTGTGTGTTTATTCACTCCAATACTTCTCTTCACCATTTTTAATTTCCTGCCCCTCCTCATCATCACCATCCAAACTCTCCCCCTTCCAAAAATCTTTCACATCCTCTACAGCCGCATTCCTAAACAAACCTACATCAGGACACTCCCAGCCACCATCTGATATCCTCTTGATTTTAAATCAACGCTCGGATCATGTGGCATAGCAAAGCCAGCCAAGTAGGCCCCGCCTTCTTCAGGCTTAGATTCCAGCACCGCCTTCTCAGCTGATCTCATCACCTCTTTCACCTTCTTATGCCCCGGGTCCCACAAGTACCCGAAACTCGCACTTAAATCCAACGGTCCCATCTGAATACAATCCACCCCTTCAACGGCTGCGATCTCCTTAATCTTCTTCACTCCCTCCTCACACTCCACCTGGCACATAATCAGAAGCTCATCCTCGTAATTACTCAAGTATCCTTCGTCAATGCCGTACGCGGAGGCCCGAACTACAGTGTGGGCCGAGCCTCGGACACCGTTGGGCGGGAAATGGCAGTAAGAGACAGCTTTACGGGCCGACTTCGGGCCGTCGATCATCGGGAACATAATCCCTTGAGGGCCGAGATCAAGGGCCTTCTTGGCCCAGGTGGCGGATGATTCCTCGGGATGCGGAGGATGGCGGCGGTGTTGGTGGCAGCAAGGGCGTGGAGGCAAGGGAGGGCGTCGGAGATTCCACCGTGGCCGTGTTCCATGTCCACGACGGCGAAGTCGTAGCCGGCGAGGCCAACGATCTCGGCAAGGGTCGGAGAGAAGCTGAGGAGGAAAATACCGTAAAGGGTCTCGCCATTTCTGAGGCGGGACTTGAGAGTGTCTGGGGATGGGATATCTACGGTGCTGGTTTCTGTCTCTTATACACATAGATGTGATAGCTTTTGATGTCAGAGGTTTTGATGGATAAGAAAGAGAGTTGTTGTCGGGTGATGGGAGAAGCAAAGGGTAGTTGGAGAGTAGAATGAAGTGGTTGTTTTCTGAGAGTGGAGAGTGAAGAAGAAGAAGAGATCTTCTTGGGAAGAGCCACTGTGGCTTATACACATTAGTTGTGGATCGGCCAGAACAAATGTGGGGGAAACCCCTGTCTCTTAGGGACATCTAGATATGTCTTGTCACTGTATGGGAGAGAGGATTTCTTTCGTGTATAATTTTTTTTTTTTTTTTTTGGGTTGAAAATGAAAATCAAATTAGATATTTTTTTGTTGTAAGACTAGGGAACAAAATTAAAAAAAAAAAAATAGAAAATTTATTTAAGAAATCATAAATTTATAGTCACTAGCTAAAATTATTTTACATGATAAAATTATAATAAATCACGTTCTAGATAATTGGTCAAAACGACAAAATTAACAATACTTAATTTTATATATTCGATTTAATTATAGTAAATCACATCCTAAATAATTGGTCAAAATAGCAAAATTAATAATACTTAATTTTAAATACTTGACTTAATTTCGTTCATTGTTTTTTAAGATCTAATAGAATTTCAATAATTTTGAAAGTACTTTTGTTAATGTAGTAAAGACCTAAATCCTACTTTATCCGATTCACATTGAGAGATGGGAACAAAATTGCAGCCTATGTATCTAGTGAGCATGGTTGTGGTTTAGCAGATGGTGTAACAATATGGAACCAGACAAAAGGAAGCACTATTAGGTGCGTTTGATAAAATTCAAATTTGGATTTATAAAATTGAATCCGGTTTATAATTAGTTAAATTTAAATACTAAATTAAAATATTTTATCCTATATATATTATTTAACTTAATGATAATATTATATCTTTTTTATCATAGATTATTTTAATTATTATATTTTTAATACAAATAATTTATTAATATAAAGTATGTGTGTGAGAGAGAAAGAGAGATATTATGTACTAGTATATGTTTATATGTTAGAGAGAATAAATATAATACATGCAAATGTGCGTTTTTGCATGTGAAAAGGTATATAGTGTGTACAAGTGTGTTTATATGTTGAAAAAAGGAATATAATGTGTGAAAATGTATGATTTTGTGCGAGGAAGAAGAAATATAGTATGTATAACTATGTGTTATGTGTGAGACAGGTAGTGTGAAAGTGTGTGTTTATATGTGAGAAATAATGAATATAGTGTATACTGTTTATGTGTGAGAGAAAATCTGGAATACACTGTGTTCAAGTGTGTGTTTGTGTATGAGATAGAATGAATATTTTTTATGCAAGAGTGCGTCTATGTGTGAGAGAAGGAATATAGTGTGTGCAATTGTGTGTTTATGTGTGAGAAAGAATGAATATAGTGTGTGCAAAAGTGTTTTTATGTATGAGAAAGAAGGAATATAGTGTGTTCAAGTGTGTGTTTATGTGTGAGAGAGAAGAAATATAGTGTGTGCAAATGTGTATTTGTGTGTAAGAGAGAATGAATATAGTGTATGCAACTGTGTGTAAAAGAGTGTGTGAAAGTAAAATAAAAAAAAAAATTGAGTAAATTTTGCTATACTCGTAAAGAATTCAACAAATTAAATGATAGATTTTTCACTAAAAATTTTGTTTCGAAATTAGGTGACACTTAATATATTCAAAAATAAGATAATTTTGTTATCAAACACAATTAATATGAAAAGTAATGAATGAATTAAATTTAAGTACTTGATAGGGTTATCATTGACTACATCCATTAGTCTAGTGGAGGCTGAAATCAGAATGCAATGCAAGTTTATACCTAGAGATTCTGAAGTCAGTACAGATTGATAAAATGAGATTCAACCTCCAAAATGGCAAGTACAACTGTAGAAGAAATCCATCATCCAAAAACGTGATTACATGCCAAAAATATTTCGAAGTGAATACTAATAATAGTTATGATTATGACTCCGCCTGTAGTACTGTTCCACTTGAATTCTTGAAATTTCTTTGTTAAATCTAATGGCAGTAAAACACACGACACTAAACTGTCAGTCTTAAAACTAAAAAATGCAGGGGTCAGAAATAAGGTGGGTTAGGTATGGTCAAATGCTGTAATGCTTGTCATGCTGGAAAGAATGAAGTTGTAGTTTTGTGACCTAGAGCTTCAAGGCAGCCTTGGCCATAGTGAGAGCACCCTCATAACTTTAGTTCCCACCAATAAAACCACTCATATGGACGAAGATGCAACCAGGAATTCCAGTCCAACTTAGAGAGTTCATCATCTCTGAGGCCTCGCCATTGAGTTGGGAGGGGCTTCCAGCTCTCAAAAATATCAGGAGATATTGATACTGCCTGCACTCGCCAACTTTTGCTTCTGTCATCCTACAAACCACAGACAATCTTGTAAATGTATGTCTAGTGGTGAAGAAATTCAGATGCAAGTAATAACGGAATAAGATGGAACTAGCTACCTGATAAAGGGCATATTTAATTGGAGGATCAATTTTCATCTCTGCCTCGAGCTCAAACAAATGAAGCTTCCACTGAGGAACACACGATCAAATAAAAGTTTTCTAAGTTAGGAATCCATATCCAACGTGTTATGACAACAAAATCTTGTGAGAAGCTTCTAACAAACATGGACATATTATTAATGCTTTGATTAAAGACCACTCATACTAGTATTATCTCTCAGAAATTGAAGTAATATATCTTAGAATTTCTAAGCAACAAAGAAAACGATGCCAAATCATAATGGTTGCAAAAAAAAAAAACTTAGCTACTTTCACATCAAATTTATCATGCATGTCATACATATACAAAGTTTCAAATGAAGTTTTGATGGTAGCTTCACAAAATGTAAAGAGTCAGAAATTAACAAGTAGATATAATAACACTTCGATATATAGGAAAAAATATGCATAAGAGATAACTAGGCATATCTCTTGCCAAAAAGAAAAAGAAAAATAAATATAAAAAACCCAAAAAACTAATAGTTCTAAAACTTTGAGTTCCTCTGTAAGTGTTAACTGCAGAAGGAAGTGAATGCGTAATCCAGTACAATTCTAGCAAACAAAAGACTGCAAAGAAGAGCACAGTAACATTGACAGGACGACATTCTGCTCATCGAACATAAAGGATATGCACATGTTAATGAAGAAATTACTTTAAGGGCAAAATCTCTTCAAGACCATAATTCTCCACTTTGATCAATATCTTGTAGCAATGCAAGACACTCCATGACGATTGACCGTGCAGGTAACCATAGATCGCACATGAAAGCGTACACTCTAAGATAAGAGCAAGTTAAGTTACTAGTTTACAGAAACAACTTCACTAGCACTAGTGATCTATTGTGCTTTAAATCCTCCTATCCTTTTAAGGACCAATTCAGACAGATTAATCCTTCAAAATACATGTGACTTAAACCTTATATCCAAAATCTTTGGCAAAAGTTGAATTATTAAATCACACTGCCCAAAAACATTCAGTGTTTATGTCCAAGGAAGCCTTGCATCCAAAAAACTCACTGCCAGCCAGAAGCATTGCACGTTCAAAGGCTTCATTCTCCTTCTCAGATGATTGGCCAGGATCAATCCAATCCAAATTGAACCTGCCTACCCAAGAAGACAAGTGAGTATTGTTCACATACTTTGGTGGCTGGTCTGTATCATATTGATTAATTCCATTATCTATTGCATCAATTGCCTGTTACAGGTAAACAAAAATGCTAAGACTAGAAATCAAAGAAAGCAAAGTCTCCTGCTTTTAGTGCAAACTATCCAAGATGTCGGTGTACAATAGATACATAAGAACAATTTCATGTGGATACATTTTTCTACCCCATTATTTCTAAGAAATTTATATTACTTTAATACAATGGTAGAAATAAACAAAAATGATCATACATCCTATAGTAGTAATAACTCTCCTTCCTACCTTTCTCAAACGCCAGATACAGAGATCCGTCCTAAATAGAATAGGATCCTTTCTTAACAGGATCTGTCTTAAATAAAATAGGTCTCTCTTAACAGATATCTTCTTCACCTGGAATAGATTCTTCTGACTGTGACTCAATAAAAGGCTGTAACTTTACCTCCCATTTCTATTTTCAGATTTTTCTAATGGTTTCTACTTCATACATAGGAAACAGAAAGAATGAAAGGAAAAATTGGTATGCAGATTTATTATAATACATTAAGATCACAAAAAGTAAAAAACTTCAATTTATGTTGTCACTAATAGGAGAATGAAGTAAAGAAAGATTCATTCTTTCTGATACATAAACCTGTACTTCATTATAATTTGACATACAACCTCTGCATTCCAGGATGTTTATTACATCAACTCCCTGTCTCTTATACACATAATTTCCTTCCCAAAATGCTAATCAAATGTAATGCATAAGTTACTTCTGAATCAACCTCAAAAAAGTAAGCAAGCACAAATCCATACCCACCACCAGATTCAACAATTTCATTTACTCAGACAGGCTCCATTGAGTGTTACAAATAAATTCCAAACGAAAGAACATGAAAACCAAAAACTACCAACTACTTATCAGTAGAATGCATCTATTTATTCAAACATAAAATGTCAAATAAACCTTAGGAGGTCGAAGATAACCAAAAAAGAAAAAAATTAACGTTTTTGTTACCTTGTAGACAAGACCAGCACTGCTGAGCTTTGTATTAAAACCATAACCAATAACCTCATCAAACTCTTTTTGGTGATGATCATAACGGTTCGAATTGGATCATAAACTCCACCAACATCTTTGAGCACGGCATCAAGTTTTTCCAAAACCTGCATTTTTCTTTTAAGCATTTCAGCAAACACATTACCTACAACCACATATACATCTATATGTAGCCCAAAAAAGCCTTATACAAATAAATGATATAGAAATAGTGACCTGGGAATCGCGAGTGCGAACTATTTGGGCGTTGGAGAATTTGTGGGCAAGGCGAATCATGAAGCAGCCGAGAGCTTCGTCGCAGTGGAAGCTCCCATTATGAGTACCCACTCGCTTTGGAGAGGGATTGCTGGAAGTGGTGGGTGAAGAAGAAGTGCTGAAGGTGGCCATTGAAGGGAAAATGAGGCGGGCTTGTCTCTGAAAGCTGATGTTGAGAAGCGGTTTCTTGACGAGAAGAGCTCTGCAAAATATTGCCAACATGCCTTTGGCTATTTCAAATGACCAACATAAGTCAATTCATGCTTCATACCATTGTCTTTTCTAACCCCTTTCTTTTCTTTTTAAGAGTTTTTTCTTATTTTCCTTATTAGGTTTATTTTATGCATTACAATATTACTCAACCGGTTTTATTTTATTTTGACTAATATTATAATTAAAAAATGTTAAAATAGATTTGTCATAATTTATCACATCAATTATATTAGTAACGTGACTAATTATAAATCACGAGATGTTCTTATACACAGAGAATCGTTTAATCCGATTCATGAAAGAATGTATAACATGCATGTGCCAACATGGGAGGGCTTAATTGGTTAGACTTAGAACTAACACTCGTAAACCTTCTCAGCCCCATTCTCTCAACCTACAGTTCTTCATTTGGTGCAACAATTAGATACCCTTACAAACATGTGAAGATGAGCTGATGATCGCTTAAAAGAGAGAGAGAGAGAGAGAGCAAACAAAAGTTTTCGTGGGAATGCAGCTGATCTCAAAACTATTTTTCATTGCCCATTGGAATGCAGGGGATCACAGTTTCAGTTTTCGTGGTTTTGGGACTCTGCTACTACCTTGGCCTTGCGGAACCAAATCTTGATCCTTCAACCCTGCAGATTTTTGAAGGTTCAAAGGGGATTCAAGATGAAGCAAATGAAACGAGGAAGAACACCGATTCCGGGAGAAATTCCGGTTGGATTACTACGGCCAAATTCTGTCTCTTACCACAAGAAAAGCTTCAATAATTTTCTGTCCTTGGTGCTCTCATGTACACGATTGCATTACCTGCCCTGATTGCTGCTACCCAACTAAATGAAGGAGCCCATTTTTGTTTACATCAAATGCAAGTCAAATTAGTTATTTCTCTACTCAAGTAAAGATAATGGAATTAATCAATAAGATACCTGCATTTGTACCACATCTCAAATGTGAATCTAGACAGTTCAAGTGTTCAAAAAGACTTTTGTTTACTTTTAATATCATCTTCATGTTGAACTCGAACTTTTATCTGTAATTTTTTTTTGGGTCATATCATTGTTTGTAATTCTTAAATTAAAAGATTTTCACTCGTGAACCTGAGTAGATTAATGACACTAGTTACTAGTCTTTACTAGACTTTTTGAGATTTTATGGTCAACCTCAGCCTAATTTGAATGGAACATGGAGAAACTCAAAAATTCATCACATTTCCTAATTAGCCTACACCAGTTTAAAGAAAATAATAACTGCTTAACCCAAATTCATCACATTTTTTTTTTCTATCTTTTCAAATTCATGCATGGGTTAATAACACTTTGCTCCCCTGAACTATATGGCTAACTAACTTTGCCCCTTAACTATGAAAATATACATTTTGCTCTCCATTCACATTATTCATATTTTAAAATTTTAAAATATCAAGAAAATTTAATTAGATGACTAAAATACCCTTAGTTTCATATTTTGATTTTTCAGGTATTTAATTGACTTTCGATAGTTATAAAAGAATTATGAAAAAATAAAATATAATAACACATTGATATCTTGGACTTTAGGGATAAAAATGTGAGAAACTGTTGAATTATGTTATATTCAACATCACAATTTGTCCAGATTAAGCCAAATATAGACTAAAAGTGCAAAATATTAAGAGATATAAAAAAATCACAAAATTTTATAGAAATTATATTTTATACAATACCTTTATAGAAAATTTTTTCATATAAAACAAGCCCATTGGAAATTGTTCTACCGCTACAATTAAACATTCAAATTTGCAAATAATATAAAATAAAATCTAAAATTTTTAAATATTTGATTTGAAATATATTGATATAAATTACATTGAAATATTATATAGTTTATTTTTGCTTATTTTTAAATAATTATCACATCACTATCAAAATTTAAATACACAAAAATCAAAATATAGTAGGGTATTTTAGTCATTTAATTAGATTATCTTAATAATTTTAATATTGATAATAGATAAATAATATCAATAGGGGTAAAGTGTATATTTTTATAATTCAAAGAGGTAAAATATAATTACCTATATAATTCAGGGGGCAAAGTGTTATTAACCCTTCTTGCATCTTAGTCCAAGTTTTGTATTATATTCTTTTCCCCTATCCGACATAATCTTCTATACAGTATTTGAAAACATTATTGTGAGTTGTACATGCCATCTACAATTTTATTTTTATTTTTTTCTTCAAGAGTATATGAATACAGTCAGTAGACTTAATTTTAAATTTTATTTGTAAATTTTATAATAAAAATCAAATTTTAAATCTTATTTAGAATGATGACATTTTTTTCATTTGATTTAATCTACGAGATATACCAATATAACTACAAGATCTAATATTTTCCATACTCCAAATCTAAAGAATACTAGAACTATATCCTTATTCCAGGTGGAAGTAAAAAATATGGAGGGATAAAGCCCAAAAATGAGCGAACACTCTCATATAGACTGCCACCACATAACAGAAGCGACTGAAACAAAGCACCCCTTGATTTCTGGGGGAAAATGGGTTCATCCATCATTACTACGGCACTGAGTTCCTCATCAATCTCATGTCCAAACCTCAAAACCCATCTCACACAGAGATTCTACATCACTAAATTCTCAAACATTGTAACATCTTCATCATTTTCAGCAACAAGAATAGCATCTCTGATTGCAAAATGCAGCAGCAAGAATCAGAGTGAAAAGGGTAGTAATCTCAAGGATGTGTTGTCAGGTATGGTGGATGAGAGAGTAGAACAACTCCTGAGCAACGAAGAAAACCGGGTTTTGTTAGACGGGTTGGAGAAAGCAACACAGAGGGTGGAAAGGGCCAAGAGAGAGCTGGCTGAGATTGAAAGACAAGAGGCTGAAGCTAAGCTGTTGAGGGATTATGTCAACAAGCTCCAATCCACAACTTCCGAGGTTTTCCCTTTCTCTCTATGTATTGTTTTTGTCTGAAATTCTATCAGTCTAATTGAACTTCTTGGAAATTTTTGCTTGTGCCCAAGGAAATGTTCTACTTGAAAAGGAACATCTCTTATACACATCTAGATTTTGTAAACATAAGGTTATCTGTTAATTTGAAACTATTGGGACTATTTTGCAATGAATGGAAATGTTGGTGAGTGCAATAAGATGTTGGTTGGATTAAGGTTAGAATCTAATTTGTTGTAGTAGTATTTCGATCTGATCAATTAAAGATCTTGCCTTTTCATTTTTAACTTTTTTTTGGTAGAAAGTCCATATCTTTTAATGGTGAGAATGAAAGCAAGATAAACAGAGGTGTGACAGGGTTGTACAACTTTGTTTCTATCTCAGCTGATATAGAATGAGGTACTGGATTCTGACTAACTAGATTCTGGAATCTGGATTAGTAGTGATTAGGTGGATAAATGTGCTTTTTTCTGAACATTCAAATTGTGTATCTGAATTGTTAAATATTTGGGACTACACAAACTGCTTTGACAATAAGGAAAAGTGCTAAGAAACGCGATCATGAGGAACACATACTGATTATATGTAATACAGTATAATACTTATGAGGGAGTTCCTTCCTCCTGGCAAGGTCTACTTTTGCATATTTGAAGCTTGGAAAGCGTAAGTATAGGTTATGCATGCTCATTCTATTACTCGTAACTCCTGTGTAATGGTGAACATTTTGTGTATAGCTTTGTGACTGGTGAACTGCTACTCATACAAAGTCTAAATTTCTTTGTTCAATTCTAAGTAATCATTATTTTCTTTATAATAGGAAAAGAAAGACCAAATAATGTAGTGAGAGAGATGAATGAGAAAAGAGTGTAACAAAGAAATTTTGTGCTTAGTTTATATGTTTACGGAAGTTTAACTGCTCAATAGCTAGCTACTTATAACATTATATTTCTATTTGGTTTACCAACAAGTCTAATCTAAATGACATTCCAGACAAGCAAGTCATGTTTTTTCATGATTCTCGAGGCCTAGCCCTCCTATGCTAATGCTTGAACCTTATTTTTGCTCCAACATGATAAAAGACTATAGTTCAGTTTGCACGCTGAAATGCTGAATTGTGTTTAAGACAAGATTCTCAGCTCCTAATACTAAATGCTGGCTGTGTTGAAGATTGCAGAATGTCAAAAAGAAATATTAGAAGCAAAAGCAATGGTTGTATGAAGAGGCAGAGCGCTCTTTGAATGGTGGTGGCGTTGGGGCTGAAAATTCTTTCTCCGGTATGGAAAGTCAATCGGTTAACAAAGATGAAGAAAGACTGGAATCTATAAAAGCCGCTATCATTTCTGCTATAGTTGGCACCATTGCAGGGCTTCCCTTTTCCTTAACTCGAGCAACTGGCATATCTGACCTAATTTTGCCTCTAGCAATCACCTTTGTTAGCTGCGCTTTATTTGGAGTAACCTTCCGGTATGCAGTAAGAAGAGATTTGGACGACATTCATCTCAAGTCAGGAACATCTGCAGCTTTCGGTATTGTCAAAGGTAATTACTTTGTGGAAAAGGGTTATGGCTACTAGGGTTTTGGATGATACTAACATAGTAGAGAATCATAATGACATGCCCTGTTAATTATATCTTGTCAACTCAATTTGCAATAAGTCTGTGCTAACTAAGTCATGCCCTATTAATTGTGTGCGCTACCGACTCCCCGATGCATAATATTGAGAATCTCATAGTAGTTGAGATGAAGCTGTGAGATGACTGAAAAAGTAAGGAAGTCCTGTTATTTTTTAATCATCTAATCGTATATAATATTTATCCATATTGCGGAGTGAGTAGCAAAGACTTCCCTCAATTTGGTGATTATGAATGGGATATTTATTTTATATTGTATTGTGATGGTAGGCCTTGCTACACTGGGTGCTGGAACACGTTTGGAGTTGGACGCTAGCAACCTCATTTCAATTGCTCTTGATGCCGCAGTTAATGTATCTGAAAATCTCTTGATTTTCTTTTTTGCTGGTGTTGGTTTGGATTTTTGCATGAAACTGGGGGTTCTAAGCTCATTTCCTAACTTTAAAACCATTTCCAAGACTAATAATAAATGAAATTGTTACTTACATTTCTTACTACCTCATATGCTAAAAGTAACTTTATAATTTGGAGATACCATTGTAATTCACATCTTTAATTTGCTACTAAATATAAAGTTAGGATAAATTTTCAACTGAGCTTTCATCCAAGACTTGTAACAAGTAAGGTATGATTTGAATGATTTTACTCCCAAGAGAAGGTTTTTATATCTATTGCTTTAACGATTACTAAATAAAGGTAGATAGGAGAGTTATTGAAGGTAATCTCACAATTTGATCTGGATTTGGACGCATAACTCATGGTGGTGATGTATTTAAATCTAGACCAAGAAAATTAAGAAATAGTGTTTTAGATCGGAATCTATTTTAGAATTTTCGGTAGGATATAATCCACTTTTCACTCCTTAACTTGTTATGAGAAAATGTGAACAGTTAACTGAACTTTTTTATAAGGATTTTTTAACGATGTTTTCTTTTCTCACCACTTCAATTGAATCATTGAAAAATTGTAATAAGTGATTTCAGTTAACTGTTGGACTGGAGTGACAAGAAAAAAAAAAAATTAAGTGTGCAAATTTGTAAAAAGAAGTTCGAGGTGCAATGCAAGGAGTTGTTACAAGACAGGTATAATTTTTTAAATTCTTACTTTTTTCTTCATCAACAAAAATAAAACAACATTGCAAACACAAATTAAATATTTTATTTCATCCAAAAGATTTAAACAATGCAAGTTAAGTAATACAAGATTGAACCTCATTTTCAGTAAGATAAAAAGTCTACATAATTGCCGCACCAAATTTTGCCACGTCTCATCTAAATGTTACAAAATCCACCAAATTGATGGAATCTTTTAAATTTTAACGGTTGGACTGAAATAACAATAAAAAAAATTAAAATGCAAAGTGATCAAAAAATAAATTTAGAGTACAATGTATAACATAGTGACAAATTGAGGGACACAAAATAGATAATACTCTTTCCGCTAAAATTTTGATTATGAGTAGCTTTATCGAGATCAAAGACAAATTGGGCAAAAACTTTTAATTCTGTAAATTGTGTCAATTCCAACTTTAATTTACCAGATTCTTGTTTCATGGCTCCGACTTTAGAAACGGAGATACCCACATTAATAGCATGCCTATTTCCAGCATTCTGAATAGATCAGCAGATAGAAAAATTTGAGCATCAGTAACAGAAATTACATTATACAGGACTAGAGGATTGAGCATGTTTGTACATCCAAGTATTCTTCTTCAACAAAATTGTCCATCTTTCACAGGAACATTTCAATCAATCTTAATACATTTCATTCATAAGAAATACATTACAAAATCTTACATGTATAGCAAGTGGCTTATATTTTGAACATTAATCATGATTAAATAAATATTTAATCATTCAAAAAGCATTATTTGAACGAATCAAACAAAATAATATGTTATGAATCACCTTAGTCAAGCTCAAGGAGAGAAATTTCTAAAACTTGAGCTCGCATCTCCCGAATGGGAGTTCCCTCGCCGAAAATCGCATTTTCAATTAATATAGAAAAAGAACGATTTTCAAAACAAGCACAGTTTTAAAAATTTCTTTCAAAATGTGGACACCTTTTAACAAGTCAAACCCCTGCTAATGACTATCATCCAAACTAAATAACGCTACAATCCATACTTTAATTACTTCAGAATAAAGATTTTCATCTGTAAACACCACTTCAATTACTTCATACTAAAGATTTCCATTTGTAAGTGAACACCTCTTCAATTACTTCAGAATAAAAAATTTCATTTGTAAACAGCAAAACTATGTACCACTAAAACAGAGCTCTCCAAGCTAGTACCTTGGCAACCAATCCCTGGAACCAAAATCAAGTTAATCCATAAATCAGGCCGGCCACTCCTGAGAATAGATTATCTCAATTTTAGAATCCAGCTTAAAGCACAATGTTTTGTTTCCTAAAATCCATTCCAAATAGGCTCTTATGCTAACTCCCAAATAGGCCTAAACAAACTACCAAGAACTCTTATGCTAACTCCCAAATAGGCTCCTACCCTTTTGAAAAGTGTGAAACCAATGATTAAATAAAATTTTGAAAATCTTTGATTTTACTTTTTCTTGGCCTTTTATTGTCTGCATCACTTGCTTCCTAAAATTCAATCAAAATCTTAGCCTGCAAACTGTCCGCTTTTCATGTTCTAAAAACCATCCTAGCATTAAGCTATCTAAAGTGCTGATACCATTTTCTATAACCCAAGGTGACTCTATGCACAGAGACAAGTTAAAATCTTCATGGCACAGCACCCCTTAGCTACAACTAAACTAGTTTTGTTAGTCAAAATGGCTTTTGATTCCCTAACAGTAATTCATCAACTAAGTTTCGGGAAAATAGTAAGGAAGCAAATTGATATCCTGTTTAGTGGAATTTTCATTAAAACTACAGTTATTGTCGGACATAGTAGTTAACCTAGACAAGTTACTTGTGGCTATATTTAATGTTCTTTTCAACCTAGTAGTTTTGGGTTCAAAACTAGTAAATTATATCCTTGTGTTGTTTAGATGGGTAAACCTTTTTGCACCAAGGCCTAGTCACACTCTACAATGAGAGATGCAACTTAGATTGCCCCAAAATATCTGATCCTGTAATGACTTTTTAATTATAAAATCTAGATGTGTTCAGACTTTTAATTACAATTTAGTTTTTCAAACTGAGAATTAGTCCCTGGCCTTGGAAATAATCTTTCAAATAAAGACAACCATTCATAGAGGAATTTTTTGAAACAGATAACAATCATACACACAGAAGACACATATATCTATGTTCTTAGTCGCCTCTGCATAAAGATTTTCATTTGTAAACAGCAAAACAATGTACCACTAAAAACAGAGTTCTCCAAGCTAGTACTTTGGCAACCAATCCCTGGAACCAAAATCAAGTTAATCCATAACTTAGGCCGGCCACTCCCGAGAATAGATTATCACAATTTTAGAATCCAATGTCTTATTTCCTAAAATCCAATCAAAATCTCAGCCCACACTGTTTGTTTTATATGTTCTGAAAACCAAGTCTCTAGAACCAAGATCAAGTAAGTCACAACTTAGGCCGCCTGGTCCAGAATATACATAAGCTCAGTTTTAGAACACAGCTTAAAGCACAAATCTTATTTCCAAAGATCCGATAAAAAAAATCTCATCCCAAACGGTCTGCTTTACATGTTTTGAAATCCCATTCTAGCTCTAAACTATCTAAAGTTGCTGATGACACCCCAACCTAACCCCATTTAGAGGACACTAATTATAAACCTTATGGCAGTGTGATGGTGCAGCTATAACTAAACCATATTGTCAGTTCAAGGTTCTTGCTTCCATTACAGTAGTTTATCAAAATTAGTTATAGAAAAATAGGAATGAAGCAAATCTATGTAGACTTCAACATTGAATTTTTGTTCAAAGTAAGACTAGAATAGGACATATTATTTAATCTATAAGCATTCTCTGTGGCTATATTTAACGTTTTGATAATTTACTGCAAGAGAAGTCAGAACCTGTCTCTTATACACATCTAGATGTGTAGATGGGTGAGCTTTCTCACCATCACATTCTCCACAATTCTGAAGAATTGAAGAGGTGTTCACTTACAAATGATATATCATCCTGTATACACTTCTTTCTGTGTTTAAAAAATAGAAATTTCAGCTCCTCCTAATGTAATTTCTAAAAGTTGGCTTTTCAAATTGAGAAAAAGTCTCCCACCTTGGAATTAAAGAAATCCACCAAAGCCCAACAAGAATTTCAGCATAAAATCAATACACAGCGTACTAAAAGAAAGAAAATAGATAGATAACATGGAAGAAAAATTCACAAGAATTGCTAGCAATCTAAATCATCTATTTTTATATTTGCCAAAGCCCTACACCTCTTAGGCCATAAAAAGATTAATGAAAGCAAGCATCATTCTTGGCAAATACTTTGCTCAATATAGAATACATGTAGATTAAGTACAGATTGCAATTCATAATTCAATCTTAAAGGACCTATAAAGCTATAAAATAAAAGATAAAGTACATAGAGTAGGAAATAAGTTAATCTTGCATTAAGTACTTTGTTCCTAAATAACACTGGTTCATGAATCACAAACAACCTATTGTTTGAAAAATACATCTTCTAGCCGTCCATAGCTTACAAAAAAAGTACCCATAACCCATCTAGGAATTGAGGAGAGACCCTACTTAGTAGGATTAAGCCCTGGTTTGTTTACACATTTATAGTCTATGAAAGGATAGGTTTCATAATAGATAAAATAAGCCATGAAAAGGTAAATGACATATATGTCAAAGAAAAAGTGTTTGTTAATCGTTAAACAAAATGGCAATAAAGAACACAACACTTAAGCACACGGTCATCTGATTTCCAACTTGAAGCACTTTATCTTTTATTCTTATTGCTTTACAGGCTCTTTAGTAATGAAGTATGAACTAAGACATACAAACATTCCTGGTGGCTATATTTGATATTCTTTTCAACCTAGTTGTTTTTGGGTTCAAAACCAATAAAATTTAACACATCTTGATCTAGATTAGTAAAGTTTTATGTAGCAAGGCCCTGTTACCCTCTATACTCACAGTTGCAACTTAGATTACCGTAAAATATATGATCCAATATTGACTTCTCCATTCTTTAATTAAGAAAATAGAAATTTCAGCAATTACAAGTTAGTGTTTTAAACTAAGAACAAGAAAGAAAAGGAAAGGGGAAAAAAGTATCTGGCCTTGGTCTTCCAAATAGAGACGGCCATTCAGAGAGGAAAAATTTAAAACAGTTAAGATTCATTCAAACAGAAGCTACATATGTCCATTTTTTTAGACGAAAAAAGAGCCAAAAGTCAAGAACTCAACAAAACCCATCAAGAATTTCAGCCACAAAATCAAGCAACTACGCACCAAAAAAATAGACTGATAAATTCATGTAAGCAACTATAAATTAGAAGGAAATAGGTGAAAATTTTAAAGGAATTGAAAGCAATACAAGCAATAATAGTTGAACAATCAAAAACTCATCTGAATTAAACTCATCTCAGCCCCTTCTTCATCCCAGAAGCTGCTTCTTCTTCATCTATCTGAATTGCTGATACCACTTCCTAAAACATATGTAGAGGACACAAGTTATAAACCTCATAAGGACACAGCAACCCCAGCCAAAATTGTTAGTCCATAGTTCTGACTTCTCTTGCATGTAAATTATCAAACTCAGTTATGTGAAAACAAAAATGAATCAAATTGATATGAACTTAAACCAGGAATTTTTGTCCAAAGGTATGCTTACTATAGGACATTTTATGCACAACAAAAGCAGAATACATAGAATCTTAATCGTTTGGTAGAATGAATTGTCACTACTAAATTTTCAAAATTAAAAAATTTTGAAGAATGAATACCAACGTTCTTGCTTCCCTAGCAGTAGTGTACTAAACTCAGTTATGTTAACCTAGAAATGAAGCAAATTGATAAGGAATTCAACCAGGAATTTTATTCAAAGTATACTTACTATAGGAAAAAATATATACAAAAAAAGACGAATAAGAAGGATCTTAATATTTTGGTAGAATGAATTGTTAATGTTAAATTTTCAAAATCAAAAAATTTTGAAGAACAAATACCTGAACACTTCGCTAGCATCGTTTAGAAGGTTGAAGGTGCATATCAAGTTCGATTTGCTTAAAAATCTACTTGTTTATGGAGTTCTAGGAAACACTACTTGAGTGCTTAATCTACGGGCAACCTTTGTTGCTATCATTAGTGAGTTGAAAGGCCTAGGAGGTGTTTGGTCTACCCGACATCAAAACTCAACAACCCAAAAACTGCATTGCTGAAATCAATTCAACTCCAAATAGGACATCTTTTAACATGCCAACACCTTGAGAATGACTAGCATCCAATCAGAAGACTACGATAGGACATGTCAATTACATGTAAATAGAGATTTCTATTTGTAAAACACCAAAACAATTTACCTGTCACAACACAGATCGCCAAGCCATTAACATGGCAATCAAGTCTCTAGAACCAGAATGAAGTAAATCCACAACTCAAGCGGGCCTGTACCGAGTATAAAAGATCTCAACTTTAGAAGCCGCCTTAAAGCAATGCCTTATTTCCTAAAATTCAATCAAAATCTGCCCAATCTGTCAAATTTCCATGTTTTCATAACAAATACTGGCTATAAGGTATCTTGTATCTAAAGTGTTGATGCCACTTCCTATAACCCCAAGTTTACAATATGTAGAGACAAGTTGCAAGCCTTATGGCACAGCACCCCTAGTTACAACTACTCCATTTTGTTACTGATTCAAGGGAAAACAGAAATATCAACTTGATATAGACTTTAGCCAGAATTTCATTCTAAGTACACTTACTGTAGGACACACTATACACAAAAATGCAGAATAAGATGGATTTAATCTTTTTGTAGAATGACTTGTACAATTCAAATTTGAGAATCAAAAAGTTTGAAGGACAAATACCTTAACATTTTTTAGATGGCTCTTTCCAAGCTCAATCAGCTAAAAAAATGCGCACATGTATGGAGTTCTAAGTAATACTACATCAAAACTTAATCTCCAAGCAACCTTTGCTGCTATCATTAATGGGTTTTATGGCCTAAGAGGTTTAGGGTTCAAAATAAGAAAGCATTGTTATTTCTTTTACTCATTGAGCAAAGTATTCTCCAAGAATGATGCTTAGACCCATCCATAATGAAGAACCTAAAACCTTCTGTATTCCACGTCCATGATCAAAACACAAATACCATCCCCAATCAGCGATCTTCTTTGGTCAACTTAATGCATCAAATTCAAAAGCCAATCATTAAAATAACAAAAGCCTATTAAGCAAAACAAGTCCACCATAGATCAAAAGACAGCTTCCAAATGTACTACATTGCTAAACTCTGTTCAATCTTCAAAATAGGACACCTTTTAACAAGTCAAACCCTTACTAATGATTATCATCCAATCTGAATAACGCTACAATCCACTTTAATTACTTCAGAATAAAGATTTCCAGTTGTAAACACCACTTCAATTACTTCATACTAAAGATTTCCATTTGTAAGTGAACACCTCTTCAATTATTTCAGAATAAAGATTTTCATTTGTAAACAGCAAAATTATGTACCACTAAAAACAGAGTTCCATGCTAGTTACCTTGGCAACCAATCCCTTAAACCAAAATCAAGTTAATCCATAACTCAGGCCGGCCGCTCCCGATAATAGATTATCTCAATTTTAGAATCCAGCTTAAAGCACAATGTCTTACTTTCCCAAAATCCAGTCAAAATCTCAACCCACACTATTGTTTTATATGTTGTTAAAACCAACTCTCTAGAACCAAAATCAAGTAAGTGACAACTTAGGTCAGCCACTCCAGAATATACATAATCTCAGTTTTAGAACACAGCTTAAAGCACAAATCTTATTTCCA
This sequence comes from Cinchona pubescens, assembly GCA_025175665.1. Classification (NCBI taxonomy): domain Eukaryota; kingdom Viridiplantae; phylum Streptophyta; class Magnoliopsida; order Gentianales; family Rubiaceae; genus Cinchona; species Cinchona pubescens. The sequence continues at coordinate 647,754 of JANKKI010000375.1, forward strand.
AAGATACAATAAAAATCTCATCCCAATACATGTTTTGAAATCCCATTCTGGCTTTAAACTATCTAAATTTGCTGATGACACCCCAACCTGACCCCATTTAGAGGACACTAATTATAAACCTTATGACACAACATCCCCTGCTATAACTAAACCATATTGTCAGTTCAAGGTTCTTGATTCCATTATAGTAGTTTGTCAAAATCGGTTATAGAAAAATAGGATAGGAATGAAGCAAATCGATGTAGACTTCAACATTGAATTTTTATTCAAAGTAAGATTACAATAGGACACATTATTTAATCTATAAGCATTCTCTAGTGGCTATATTTAACGTTTTTTTCAACCTAGTAGGTTTTGGGTTCAAAACCAGTAAAATTATATCCTTGTGTTGTTTAGATGGGTAGAGCTTTCTGCACCATCACACTCCATAATTAGGGGTGCAACTTAGATTGTCCTAAAATATATCATCCTGTATTGACTTCTTTCTTTATTTAAAAAAAAATAGAAATTTCAGCAAAAGTTGGTTTTTCAAACTGAGAAAAAGTCTCTGGCCATGGACATAAAGAAATCCAACAAAACCTCGCAAGAATTTCAACATAAAATTAACACACAGTGTACCAAAAGAAAATAGATAGATAACATGGAAGAAAATTCACAAGAATTGCTAGCAATAGAAGTAGATTGAACCTTATATTTGCCAAAGACAGTACAGTATCACTAATCTATAAGGAAAATGAAAGCAAGAAACTGAGATTTGGCAAATTCAAAAACAAAAATAGAATACATCTGCAGATTAAGTACAGATTGCAATTCATAATTCAATCTTAAAGGACCTATAAAGCTATAAAATAAAAGATAAAGTACATAGAGTAGGAAAGAAGTTAATCGTGCATTAAGTACTTTGTTCCTAAATAACACTGGTTCATGAATCACAAACAACCTATTGTTTGAAAAATACATCTTCTACCCATCCACAGCTTACAGAAAAAAAATACCCATAGCCCATCAAAGGTTAGGTTTCTGAATAGATAAAATAAGCCATAAAAAGATTAAATGCCATATATTTCAAACAAAAAGTGTTTGTTAATCGTGAAACAAAATGGCATTAAAGAACACAACACTTAAGCACACGATCGTCTGATTTCCGACTTGAAGCACTTTATCTTTTATTTTTATTGCTTTACAGTATTTTCATGATTCACTTGTAACAACCAAACTATTTTTTATTTATAAATCATCTACTAAACTTTTAAAAAAAAGTATATTACCGATCATTAGAAATAGCTAAGTGTAATATGTATACAATGGCTATCAGTAAATTATTTTAAAGATTCTGTGGGTATTTTGAAACCAAAAATAGTTGGTTGAGATTTAAGTGGAGATGAAAATAGTTGAATGATAAATTAAAAACGAAAAATAGTTGAGTAATTATAAATATACTATGAAAATAATTGAGTAGCCATATGCATTTTTTTGCAAATAAAAATCATTAGCATCTTACAATTATGCAATCCGACGAAAAATACAATTATTGAATATCCAAGAATCAATTAGTAATAAACGTTTTTCCCCATCTTACTAAACTAAAAATAATAACATTAAAGAGTAACCGGTGGCATGTCACAATTGGAAGAAAGAAAACAAATAACAAATTAGTTTATGTCTTTAAGATTAAAGGGCAAAAAAACTTTTCACCATATCCTTGGATGATAAAAAGTTAATATTACTATTATTGATTTTGGGGAGCAGCATAAGTTAATGAAATTTAAGGAAGCAATGATTGACTGTCTATCAAATGTAATGAAACTAGTCTAATATATTGGCAGTTTTGTATAAACGAATAAAGAATAAATTTAAATTAAATAGAAAGTTATGAGATTTTTTATTTTTTATTTTTTGGTAAGAGGGTATCCTGACTTAGAACTTACTAAAGAATACAAGCGTAGTAACTCGTGGGACTCAAACTAGTGATATACAAGATACTATGACATGTAGTTACAGCCAAGCTACCCCACGGTGATGAGAAGCTATTCATTTGAGGGCAATTGTGGAAATTATCCGATGACAAATCATATAGATTATATGACTCTTTCATTATATAAAAATATAACGTTGGAATCTGATGTAATTATAACATACATAGGCTTCTTGCCTTATCTTAGGTAGGACAGTACAGGAATTGGGATGAGGGAGGATTGTCCCTGGTTGAATGGCTAACTGGAAGTTAGAACATGTCCAAAAAAGAAAGAAAAAAAAAAATGTTTGGCCATCTATTGCATTTCTTGATCAATATTTTTATACTACTACTTAAATATAAAATCTTCAAGAAATGCAACTCAAGCCAGAAGCTGTGTATCTCCTCAGCTTAGTGAAATGTATTCTACTATTGTCCATGAAATTTTTATCAAGTTAATAAAAAATAAAATAGTAGTAGTATTATTCCCATGGATAATACACTTGCTGGAAATTATTGGGAGATTATTATTATTATTTTTTTTAATTTGCTCAAAACAATCTCCTTTGCCTACTAAATTTCATGCAAGAAGCTTTTGAAACCAAATAGCCAACTCCCAAACACATCACCCAAATTCCAACATCCACCGCCCATCTAACTCCAGCATCCATCTCGCAATCCCCACCGTCCATCATCCCTCCCACTTTCTCATCACAATCACAGCAACAACAACATCCACCGTCCGATTCAAATTCCCTCTCTTCCGGAATCTCCTCCAACCACCCTTCCAAACACCTTCCCTTCTTCTTCCTTACATTCTCTCTCATCAGCGCCACGTGTCCATCCACCTCCACGCACACGTCAGCTCTCCCGGAGAAAATGAATTAAACCACCGCCATAATCACCTTCCACCTGAGACGAAGTACAATCCAATTTCCAATTCTCTCCCTCGTCTTTTCTAAAAATTCCCTTCAACACCTTCCCATCACTCGCGTAGACTTCAAATCTCGACCCTTGACTAACCCGGAGTCTCTCCCTGCTACCGTATATCGCTGTTGTTCCCCGAGTCGTATCGGCCGATACAACTCGGTGGAGAGTAATAAAACCGAGCGTATCTTATACGGATATAAAGACCGTTTATCCCTAACGTTAGGTCGTTAATCCGAGGAAGAAAATGCAGCGTTAGAGAATCGGGTAAGGATTTCTGGAGAATGGATGTAGTGGAAAATGATAAATTAACGTAAAATGATTTGATTTTCAAGCACTGTCGCTCGTTTGTTGGGTTGAATCCTCTACACATTTTTCTTTACTGTGGACGTGAGCAACCATCAACGACGATGTGGAAATATATATATGTATGTATAAAATAATAGAGGATGGGATGCATGGTGGGGTGGTGGGGCGGCGAGAGACGTTGGTTTTTTTGGCATGAGACCGGGGGTGAAGATTGTGGAGCACAAGGTTTTGAGGGGTGACGTGGAAAATGCGACAAAATGGGTAATAATTGAAACCAAGAGCGGATTTCTTATTTTGGCCAACAGTATTTCGATTTTCGGCGTGCGGTGTTGAGAGTTTCCTAGGGGGATGTTGCCATGCCAATTGGAGCATTATGTTTCTAAACTATTTGGCATTGTACAAAGGAGAACAAGATAATTCACTTATAATTTTTTTTTGATTTTTTAAAGAGTATATTTAGACAAAGCAAAAAATAAAAATTATTGATATATTATTAAATTAAAAAAAAAATTTCAATAAATATCTAAAATTAAAGAATCGTAATTTTATAAGAAATTAATACATAAAATAATTTTAATAAATAATTATACATTTATATCTTTGTAAATAACTTTTCTTTTTTAAATTCTTCATTACCCAGTAACGGGTAATTTTTGTTTGAGCAGATGAAAATAATAGACTAACCTTTCAATCCTCTATACTTAAATGGGCTCGAAATCTCCAATACCAAACCACTAGGCCCAATTCTATCCAACTGTATTACATTTGGATAACAGATAATACAAGTTTATTTAGGACCTTCATCTTGATCAACTAATATAAAAAATTTGTTAAATCGATTCATTCTTAATTATAAAAATAAAATATTCAAATCACATCTTATAATCGAGTTAAGTAAAAACTTGAGTTACTTGATCGACCATAAGATTGAATATCGGTCACAGTTTAAATACCCGTCAATCAAATAAAACTTCATATAATAATACATTCAAACTTTGTTAAAAAAACTTGTGTTTTCATCTCAAAGTACAAATCTACAAAGTATTTAATAACTTCAATTTATTAATCCTTAACAACCAAAGTGGACCCTGGGAAGATTTATATAAGAGAATTGTACTGGTACTAATACATCTTAGGTCAATTTATCAACATGTCGTGCCTAATTTTGACCTTGGAAGATGCTAAGTAGAAAGTCCAAACTAGAAATACATTAATTACAAGCATATGCTCAGTATGAAATCAAAATCATACGAAATGTGGGTATATAGTTTTTTCAGTTGATTCTTGGATAAAACCGCTAAAAGATACTAATTCAGTTTCAATATATTTGTCATATATAATTATTTTTTGGTTAATGAATTAAGTTTTCAAAACTTAATTTTTTTAAATTTTTTTTATAAATTTTGAATTTCGTATTATAATAATTTTTAAATATTTTATTTTGTTAGAAAAATTTCAAAAAAAATAAAATAAATCTATATGAAATTTTTTATTATAAAACTAATATGGTTTACTGATAAAATCAAATTGTGACAAAGTAATTGAGACTAAAGAAGTAAAATAATAAAGTGGTTATAATTTGTACAAGTTTTTTAAAGTACCATGCTCTGAGTTCAAATCACAAAATAAGAAGAGTCTCCAACATTTGACATAATTTCACCATATATTCATTCATCAATCACAATTTGTCAAAAAACTTATACTTCCATCTCGAAGTATTAACCGATAATGAATTGAGTGATTAATAAATTTTATTAATTAATTCATAATTTTTTAAATGTGAGATAGTATTCATATTTTAACACAATCATACGATTGGCCGATCCTACTCCATTGGAAATTTTCTATTCGGAGTTGGAAGTTGACTTTAAAAGCAGAAGATTTTCGAGCAGCCGAAGGTTTAGTTTTTCTAATGCACCGCCCTTTGCATTTAGGAGGTGTTTGGTTCATAATTGGGAATCAAAATTAAAATGGGAATCATAAATTTTATTATTGGTATGAATTTATATTATTTCCTCCTACTTGTTTTGTTTGAAATAGGAATGGTTTCATTATATAAATGAGTTACTCAATTTGAAACTCATGTCACAAGTATAGAATGAAAGTAGACATTTTCTAACACTTTCTTTCCCGTAAAATGATTCTCATAGTACTCAACCAAGCAACATTTTTAGGTATCATTAACTTCTGATTTTCATTCACTTTCTTTCGTACTCATAAACCAAACACCTCCTTAATTTCCGTAATTATAATACCAATGATTAATGCTTAAGAACAACCCTTGACGACACAACCGTCTATTAATTAGTTATTCACCAATAATGAACTCAACCAAGGGAATCTGGATTGTGTTATCGAGTGACCAATCAAATGAAACATCATCCAGTTCTCATTCAGTGTTCAACTTTTGTACTCGACAACACTCCTTCCATTTCCATACCTATTAAACTTTTCACAGGTCAGATAGGAACCATAATACAATAGTTGCGTGTAACTGTATACAGGAATAACACATCTAGATGTGTATAAGAGACAGTATGTCTTCTGAATTTGTCGAAAGATTTAAAATTAAAATATTTGTAAAATTAAAATGAATGAATTTTAAATTTATTTAAATTAAAAAAATTTTGAATACAGAATTTTAAATAACTTTTTAATTTAGTTAGTTTTAAAATTCATCCTTTGACTTTACAAATCCACCTAATAAATGAGTAGATTTCAAATTCTTTTTCACATTCATCAATCCAAACACAACCTTAATTAATTTTTTTTTCTTTAAGGTATTCTTCAATTGATAAATGAGTAAATTTCAAGTCTTTCCTCACATTCATCGATCCAAATACAATCTTAATTAATTTTTTTTTAGGTATTCTCCAATTGATTGTTATCATAACTATCTCAAAATCCTTTTTTTTTTTTTTGGTCAAACATAACTATTTGAACTTGAAGTTGGATGGAGGGGTGTCCGCCAGCTCTCCAACTATTGAGCTACACTATACAACAAAAATGAGCATTTTTTACCCTCAAAATAAGGACCACACCGTCTACAAATTAATTAATCCCAAAACAATTAGAATTTGTAAATGAAGGTCATACTACGGTGATTATTTGTAATGTAAAATTATTAATTTTTATGATTTGAATTTAAATATAGTGTCACAAATTAAAATGGTATATATTTTTTGATTTCAAAATAAAACAAATCACAAAAAATAACATTTTTCGGGCATCTTTCCGTGTTCTGCTATCAATCAAAATGGTGTAAGCCAACACACTTTTGAACAGCCCATTGATCATAGTTTACATCTATTAATAGGACATTGAAATTGTAAATTGTCATTGACATGAAGAATTATATATGAAGCGTAATATAATTAACATTCCAGAAATTTTGCTCTATCTATCTGAGGTTTTCATGTCCCATATTTTTGGCACATTAATACCTTTAATCAACTTTATATGCTAATACTTGCATGATTGACCTAGTCTTGTCCCTAGCTAATATTTGAATGATTGCATGATTATTTTAAGTTTCTTCATCCTCAATAGTAGCATGCAAGCAGTACTTATCTGAGTTAAAAAGGGTAGAAACATGGAAAATGTCGGAATTTTTCAAACCTAGTCCTTTTCGGGGTTCAAGACTGGATGGAAATAAATATGGACATAACCCATATGGTCAGAAAGTTGAACAATTGGTCACTTCTCTGTAAAATTTCTTTTCCAAGAATTAAAGTATACATTATAAACTAATCTATTCTCAACCATCCGGCTGTATTTTCTTCATGGTTTCTTTATTTTTTACGTAAAAAATACTCTACTGTTACTACTTTACTTCATTCGCCCAAGACAAATAGAATTTCAGACTATCCACATAGCTTAGACTTTGCATGCACAAATAAAATAGACAGTGTTCCGTTTGAACAATTATTATTTATAATATTATTATTAAAATAAGTATTATAATAATTTTTGAAAAAGGTATGTAAAGTAAAAACGTATTATAAAATTATTGTAAAATATTATTCGGATAAAATCCTTGATCAAGCGGATTCACCTCTTATTTCTGCCTCTATAAATCCCTTTTCATCCTGTCATTGATAGTATCAAAATGATGCAGATTAGTGCACTAGAAGTGATCATGGAACTGTTTCAAAAGTCTGTTGATCATCAAAACAAGGAGAGCTCAGATTGAGATCTCCAAAACGAAGGAGAGCTGATGTATCCAGAGACAGTTCCGCCGTGGAAAAAGCAGATCACTGTGAGAAAAATCATTACCAGTATATTTATTGGGAGCATGTACACCATCATACTAATGAAACTGAATCTCACAACTGGGATTAATCCTAACCTTAATGTCTCTGCTGCTCTTCTTGCATTCGTTACTGTTCGGACGTGGACGAAGATGGTTCGAAATCTTGGACTGGTTTCGGTTCCATTCACGCAGCAGGAGAATACCATGATACAAACTTGTGCAGTTGCATGTTATAGCATTGCAATGGGAGGTAGTTTTTCAACTCACAAAATATTCTCTACTTTAAATTACATACTATTCCCTTCATTTTTCACCCATTCAAAGTCACAATATTGGTTGTGTGGCTATAATCGATCTATATCAGTCACAGTAGCATTAAAATTAAATTAATATCGAACGATAAAATTATTCAAAAGCATAAAAAACAAAATAGAAAATCATAAATTGTTGTTTGTGGATTAGATTTAAGAAATTAACTAGCAAAATGGATTCTTATAGTGAAATTTTAGTTCATATTGTATGATGGAATCAGGAAGGCCTATTTTAAATATTACCCGACCGAGTCTTCAATTATGCTCCTAAATACTGTTTTAACTCTCTAATCCATTTTTGTATTTTTGTCGAACTTTTAGGTGGATTTGGTTCTTATCTGTTAGCTCTAGATAAGAAGACATATGAGCAGGCAGGCGTAGGGACAGAAGGAAATCCTCCTGGCAGCTACAAGGAACCTGGGATTGGTTGGATGACCATTTACCTCTTTGTGGTTTGCTTTATCGGTCTTTTTGTGTTGATTCCTCTCCGAAAGGTACTAAATAATGCAGATTGGATATCACAGTCGTTGAAATGACTAAAATGCAAAAAATTTATTATTTTTCAATTATTTAACGATATAAAATACTTACTCCGCATGGAGTGATCACTAATAAAGACTTTTTACCTAGTTGAGTATATGTTAAGTACGATTTTCAAGTACTATAATTTTACAAGTCTTTAACTGATTTAAAGGAGTTCCAATCGGTAATAACAGATCTTGATAGTAGACTACAAATTGACATTTCCAACTGGCATGGCAACTGCAGTTCTCATCAATGGATTTCATAACATGGGTGACAAGATGGCCAAGTATGACTACTAATATTTATTAGCAATGATGACACTTTTATCCCAGTGAAAATCAAGTTATTAAAGGGCCCATGTTATTATTATTTTTTTTTTATTTTGCAGAAAGCAAATAAGGAGTTTCACAAAATTGTTTTCTTTGAGTTTCTTATGGGGATTTTTTCAGTGGTTTTATTCTGGTCAAGGAGATTGCGGATTCTCACAGTTTCCTACATTTGGATTGAAAGCCCAGAGGCAAACGTATGTCTATATCGTGCAATAATTTAATACTGTAGTTGGAATTCTATTATGCTTTATATATAATGCTTTTTAAATTTGAAATCCACTGATATATTTACTGTAAACCATGCATGTTCTTGTTTCATAGGTTCTACTTTGATTTTAGCTTGACTTATGTGGGAACTGGAATGATCTGTCCCCATATTGTGAACTTGTCAATGCTTCTTGGATCTGTGATCTCATGGGGCATAATGTCGCCACTTATTAGAAATCACAAGGGAGATTGGTATCCAGCAAATATATCAGAAGGCAGCATGAAAAGTCTCAGTGGTTATACGGTCTCTCTTCCCCCTCCCTTGTCTCTTTTTGACCGGCTCCGTTTGGACAGGACTATTATTCATTATTATGTGAATAATACTTTATGTCACTTTATCACATTTAACTATGTTGTACCTCACATATATCACATTGTAAAAGTTGACAAATTTTTTCTTGTAATATTCTAAATAATATTTCAAATAATAATTGTCTAGACGGAGTTGAACAGTAGTAATGTTGGATCAGTGACTGAATTTAGTAGTATTATGATTTTATTGACAGGTCTTCATTGTCTAGATCCCATTGCTCTCCTCCTAGGTGATGGCCTATACGGTTTCATCAAGATAACTTTTATCACCCTCTCCAGTATTTATGTCAGATTTAAAGAGAAAAATATCAGCTCAGGTAAAAGTCTCTAGGATTTTGTTATCTAAAGTTTAAGGATCTTCTTGGCATTATGTTTCAGGAATCTCACCACTACCTTTTCTTTTGGCAGAGAGAAGTAACAAGAACAGAGCCATTGATGATCTGAAACAAGATGAGGTCTTCATAAGAGAGAGCATTCCTATGTGGATAGCACCTTGTGGGTACATCACATTGGCAATGATTTCAGCAATTGTCATTCCATTGATCTTTCCTGGGCTCAAGTGGTACTATGTTGTCGTAGCATACATTTTAGCTCCAGCTTTAGCTTTCTGCAATGCTTATGGAGCTGGTTTGACTGATATAAACATGGCCTTCAATTATGGCAAAGTGGGGCTTTTTGTGATTGCAGCATTGGTTGGAAAAGAGCATGGTGGGGTTGTGGCAGGATTAGCTGGGGCTGGTCTGATCAAGTCAGTCATTTCTGTTTCTTGTTTTCTGATGCAAGATTTTAAAACAGGCCATCTCACCTTCTCATCCCCTAGAACAATGTTTCTGAGCCAGGTCATTGGCACAGCTATAGGCTGTGTGATTGCACCAGTCACCTTCTTCTTGTTCTACAAGGCATTCGATACCGGAAACCCCAACGGCGAGTATAAGGCCCCTTTTGCCATCATTTACAGAAACATGGCCGTTCTTGGTGTTGAAGGCTTTTCAGCTTTGCCTCGACATTGCTTACAACTTTGTTATGGCTTCTTTGCCTTCGGCATTGGTATCAATGTGGTGAAAGATCTTTCTCCAGATAGGATTGGGAAATGGATGCCACTGCCAATGGCCATGGCAGTGCCCTTTTTAATTGGGGCTAATGTTGCAATTGACATGTGCATTGGAAGTCTGGTTGTGTTTGCATTGCACAGACTCAACTGCAAGAAAGCAGAAGCTGATGATTCCAGCAGTTGCTTCTGGTTTAATATGTGGTGAAGGCCTGTGGACACTTCCTGCATCAATTCTTGCTTTGGCCAAAGTGAACCCACCTATTTGCATGACATTCTTGGTTTCTTAGACAAAATAAACTGGTATATTTTTTTTCCCTGCATATTGAACACAGAAAGATGTAACTCCCAGCTACAAGATCACATGTCATGGAAAGTAACATCCAGTTACAAAAACAAGAGTTACAGTATACACATTAATATAGTATGATTACAGTCTGAAAATATTTCACATTTTCAAATGAATTTCATTTCCTGTGTAAAGAGACAAGAGGTTGTTACACAAGAAGTCACCCCCTTCAGATGATGTCGAACAAAAAAAGGAGAAAATTTAGTGTGTACTAATTTGCTGAAAGACGAAAAAGTCTATCAACATCATTTGATGACAATGATTGAATATACACAACAATACATGGTCAGGCACTAAGCCTGGTGTATATCTCAAATCTTCAGTTACCAAACAGATTTGGCATTTCACATACATGGTTTACACTATCATCCTGTTATTATACCAGCCAAAACATCACTTTTACGCCTCGCAAAGATCGTGTAGACTAATCGAATTGCATCAAGCCATCCATCTAAATATTCCCAAGAATCAGCAATCTGAGGAAGAGATGGGGTAAGTTATTTGACATAAAATTTATAGGAAGTAATTGTGTAAACTAAATTATGTTAAATGAATGCAAGAACGATATTATCAATAGCTTCGTAGCTATATACATTAGAAATAGATCCAAAAAAAAACCCCTTCATGGGAGACATATCAACTATCCAAACTTCTAAGAACCTCTATGTTATTTGCTATCTATAGACAAAACCAAATCAATGAGCAGACAACTCTAGAAGAAAATTGCCTTGTAATGCCTTCTATAATTAATAGCAAAATCTGATAGGAAAATGAAGTCATTCACGGAGAAAGATGATTATTATTGCAAGTTTCGAATCATATAAGTCTAGGAAAAACGTGCCGACATGCTGATCGGTCATATAAACATTAAACTATCTGGTCTTTGTCCCTAATACTTGATTATCATCTAACCAGTTGGATTTTGAGGTTTTAATATTTGAATAATCTACAACCTGGTCATGGAAGTACAACAAGCATAATAATGTCTACACATCACACCACTGAAATCAGCAATAGACTAATGCCGAACCATAATCTTGTGTCTAAATAACAAGGAGAGTTTTACAATGAAGAGAAAATGTAAACATTACTCTCTAAATGAATGGAAAATATAGCAGGGAAAAACAAAATATCTATTCTTACCAAGAAAACAGGTCCATGAATTGTGTGGATGCAGAGGCCTGCACCAGGTGGTAATGTAAGATCAGCACATGTTGATACAGAGGTAATATCTTGAACATCAACTCTAATTGCTGGTTTATTGTTAGTGCTCATAGAATCTCCTGATTTTGAAGAAAGACTCTGTGAGAGGTATCTTTGCTCAACTTTGTGACAATCTGTGCAAAAAGTGTTTCGTAACATGAACAAAGCTTAGTAACAAATACATTTTTTTTAAGAAAATGCTGGCATTCTTAAATATCTAGAAGACCAGGAATTAAAGAACTGAACCCAATTCAAACAGACATATCTACATTTCAGAAGAGTGAATTTGGTATAAAAGACCTTCTCAGCTGCAGAATGTTCTCAACTCCCAGGAGAACAGAAGCTTATCAATTAAAATGGTGGATCACCAACACCCACCTCAGAAATCAACAGTATTAAATAAAGACAGGAAGACGTGACAATTGATTCATTGTGATTATTTCAAGCACCAAATTTCTTGCCAATGTCTCATAATGACATGCTTATATGCTGTCATGTCTCTAGGCATCTAGATGTGTATTACAGATTGGCCAGCAGGACACTGAGTACACAGGTTACAAAATGACAGATCCAGTGCATTTACAACTATGACCATTTTCCCATTACCTATTATGGATATGCTCAACAAGGAAGCAGGAAACTTGTGAGGATATCTGAATTTACAAACAATTGAAGAACAAAGATTCTACCTGTTGAAGGCCTTCATGATTTAGAACAAACTCAGAACGTTTCCAATCACTATGAGGTGCAATTGGATTTCCTGCAGGTGGGGCAGTCAAGTATCCAACCTTCAGATAGGGTAGAGGTAGCTGCAAAGTTCTGAATCTTGTGAGAAAAATACTAGAATAATGGTTCCCCAATCTCCACAAACACATTTAAAAGCAAATAGTTAAGCCCACAAATTTCCACATTTTAGTGGCATGAAATCATCCATCCTAGAGATCAAAATCAGTAACTACCCTGAAAACAGAAACACGAGCAAATGGAGCACATTCCAACAAATATTCCAGGGGAAGGGTATATGAGAAGTGCTTCATTTGGAGATGGACAACTATGAGAGCAAATTAAAATAGTTCCCCAGAGACGGGCTAACCTACCAAAAAATTTGGAGGATAAATAAATAAAAAAGGAGAAGATTATCCATGGCTTAATTTGTGTTAGGGTAACTTTCTTATTTACATCCCTAGTTAGAAAACAAATTACAGAAGGAAAATGATAATACTCGTCTCTCTGAAGAATTGAGCCTAGAATTGGAACTATGAAATTCGAACAAAATAATTAGAAGTTAGGAATAAAACAATACTCACCATGGAACGCACAAGCTTTAAGGCACTGGTATAAACATCTAGAAGACAGCATAAGAAAAGATGAAGTCAACTTCAAGAAAACAGAACAAGTACATAATCCAGATTACAAATTATTACTCAGTCAACCAGGTAAGTGGAATAAAAAGAGAATAAGGGAAGATAAAGATTTTTGGGAAACTCTGTGCATTTTCACTTTTCTTGCACCCTCTCCTTATACTGTCTTTCTTATATCCTTTTCCTACTAAGAGTAAATAATATGAAAGAGCCATGGACAAAGGAAGCAGAAGCTGGGAGAGGATAACATGACAATTCTATAACCTGTTCATTGCTAATGAAGGACATTTGCACCGTCAAGAAAGTATTCTAATTGTCCTCAATAAAGAGACTTCCACCTTGTTAGGGGCTACTGTTACCAATATTAATATCAGCACTCACCTTAATGATAGTATTACTGGACAAGAATTATGGTAATGACTACTAACAACACTATAAAGAGGCATGATTGAGACAGCATGTGTACCGAGTAATTAGGTTTCAGTGCATGTGCAGCTGCAATGTAGATTGCAGACTGGCTGTATAACTCATTGGGGGAGACCTCTTTTGCAGTAATTGGTCCCCCTGTTCTTGACAAGTCCTCTTATACATCCATACTGCAAAATATCATGCGCAGAATAAATCAATGACCTTACATGGATCTATTTTTAAATGAGAAAACTAATACTATTATTAAAGGAAATGACAAAACAAGGCTAAACCAACCAAAACAGTGCCAAGGTTGTAAATAGCCCTGTGGAAGTCAAATTGCAACTGTATTGCTGCACGAAACTGCATTACAAAGACATTAAAAGGAATCAAACTGCATTACAAAGACATAAAAGGAATCCAACTAAGTAGTGACAGAGCAGTGCTACAAAAATTAGATCCATGATTCAAAATTATTCCAATACACGCTGTTATCTTAACATAAATTATTACCTTACTAATCGCAGTTTTCACAATGTTTTGCTTTTCACGGGCAGGGACGATTGCACTGAGTTCCTGTATTTCATTTAAAGCACAATTTCCTATCAAACTCAAGAATTTGTATCACGCAGACCAAAAGTTAAATAACTATAACTCCGATCGTCACCCTTCAAACAGTGGACATAATACAAAGAAAAAAGGAAAAATATAAGCACCTGCAAAGCAAGTCCCCAGTTGTTCAGTGCCTGATATAAAGAAATTCATAAAGTTAGAAAGCTAGAAGTAAACTGGAGGACAATTGCAAGAGGATACTGGATATATTTAGAAGAGGACACTGAAGAACTTTTAACTCAAGAAGGGGAACCTGATGGGTAAGATACTGGAAAAATGTACTAGTTCCTCATTTGGATGAAATGAGAATATCAGGAATAGTATGTGGTGAGGTAAAACTAATGAGTAAATGAGTCTTCAAATCAAATGCAGGAGCATATATATCTTGTGGAATTGATTTAAGAGGAAATCATTTTGGGATATCACAAAGACCAAAACATTACAACAAGAATGAGAGACATGCTAATTAAGTCAAAAGTTAAGGAAGTTGGAAGAGTGAAAATAACATCTGAAGAGTTCTGATGGAAATGCACGCACATTTGGAGAAAAAAATGGATAAACCTAACCCATTAGCAGGTCCTCAATACTTGACAAACAATATTTTATAAGATGACCTACAGAGATTCCTTAAAGATTACCTGTGGGCTGTTCCAGTTGAGATGAACAGCCTTCTCATAATTCTTTGTTGCCTGTAATTGAGCAGAATAGAGAAATATGTGAAAATGGATTTCTCCATTGGTCTCATAATCAAAAATCTTGATTGGTGAATGAGCGGAAAACATATACTATAGTTTAAGTCACATATTCAACAAATATGGGAATTAGAGTTTACCCTGGCTTCATTAGCTTGTAACATCAATGAGTTGTATCATACGCTTGCATTTAAAATTTAGGCACACAAACAATAGTAGTTACAGAATTGATCTATAAAGCTCAGTTTTAGCACAAAACACATTAATTTCCCCTGAGATTTGCATGCTTAAATCCCTTGCCAGAATTTTCTGTTTACCAAAACTTTTACTTTACGATTTCATTGTCTTTTAGTTTCCATGAGATCTCGAAATTGTACATTTCCCTGCTTCTTAGGTCTGCTAACATTTTTGATGGATAAAAGATCAAAAAGAAAACTAGAAGGAAATATAAGAATATCACAAGACATGGAGCTACATCGATAAAAATCATAATCAAGAGATAAGATGTTAATTGAAGACAACCAGTAACACGATAAATGACACAAATAAAAGATCAAACCTGTTTCCAAAGCTCTTCAGCTTCCAGGGTTTGTACGACCACGCATCTTTGCCCAATCAGAGATTGCTATAGCCCAATTATAGTAAGCCTGATATATGATAATCACAGAAGGTTGTTCACTGTAAATCTAACAAAAAGCAAGCCAGTTGGGAATCTCAAACCAAGTGGCTTTTTTTTAAGTTTTACTATGAACTTCCATCTGAATATCTCTCCAAGTAAAGAGAATATTCTATATGTACTTAAGGTCATGCATAGACGAGACATGAGGTGAATTGCTATGCTATACAATTGTTTGTTTTTCGATGTATGTATTGGTGGCATAAAGTACAATAGTTTCAAACATACAACAGAAATTAACACATACATCATTAAGAGTAGGGCAAAGATGGGTAGCTGCCTCATACTTTTTGCATGCTTCTTCAAGCAATGCATCTTTGGAAGGTGAAGCGGAATCAGGGCTAATGTTATCAGCACTTTCCTGCATGGGAAGACAAATAATGTACTGCATGAGATTCCCTCATGTTCATACAGCCTCTTGGAACATTAATGCACGTGAGTGCAGCATATATATTCAAAGAAAATAGTTCTGCTAAGATATCCCTCAAAGTAGACAACTGTACGCATGAGAAGATGTCAAACTACATTCACCAGTGAGATATATGAGCAACTAACTTCACAGGAATTACAGTGTAGCACCTAGAAGGCAGCTTTCTTTACAACTCTAGAGTCTCCCCAAGGAAAGAGCAAAAAGATATAACAAGAAACACTCTTCACATAATAATGAACAAGAAATGGCATGGAGATGCACCCGCGATCAGACCTGAAGTACTAATGCCCAATTGTAGAGTGCATCAAAATCATCCGGATTTCTTTCCAATGCACTAGCATATCTGCATTACAATCCAAAAAATGTATATGAAAACATATACTAAAGTATCTTTAACAATGAAAAAACAAACTCAACTACCAGCTTAATTGACAAATTTCAGCAGCAAATATAATAGCTACCTCTTGGCTGCAAATGTAAGAATGCGTTTTGGCGAGACCGTCCCTCCTCATCACCACCTGTGACACTATCGAGTAATTCCATGGCAGCATTATTCTGGTCCTTGTGTTGAGTGCTTTCTTCACTGGAATAGTTTCATTGCACAGGAACAGGGAGAATACATTAATGAACTCCAGTAGGATAAAGAAAGCATAAGATTGTTAAGCAGAAGAACTCTTGCAGTTCATTTAAATCACATAAGATAGACAAACATGTTTAAGGTATATCTCACTGAACAGTGAAGAATAAGAACTCATTGCAGTTAATAAAGGCCATACAGCATACATACAGATAGCCATATCTCCAAGACGATTCTGTAGAAGCACTAGATAACTAGCTGCATGCTTTCCAAGTAAGTTGGGTTCAAAGGAAAAGGAGTAATTCGGACAATTTTACAGATTTCAGCAATGTCCCATCTTGCTGAAACGTGGTCACGGCACCAAAAAGATATAAGACAATATTAGTTCTCATAACCCAGCATGGGGTTGGTATGTCCCTTTTCAAAACCACATCTAATATGTACTATCTATTCTAATATATATGAGCTTAAAGATAGAAACAACTCCATCTGAGCCCGAACTGATATTGGACAATCTCTACACATGCATTTCTCCAAACATGTCTATTTATCCTCAAAACGCAACTACTTAACCCAAGACTAACCTGTCATTAACTTATCTTCAATCCCATATCACAACTGAACCAACAAAAAAAAAAAATGAAATCTTTGCCAGATAGCTCGGACATTGTAAGAAGACAATCACAACATCACTAAGCTCAAAGCATGCAATCTTACCACAGAAGCATTCACAAAAGTACATCCAATTCTTGATCCTACAAAACTTAAAAGTCCTATAGCAGCAAAATTAGCATTTATATCAACAAAGAAACCAAAAAACAACTTCAAGATTACATTTTTAACAAGAATTCAATCTAATTCAACTGGGATTCCAAAGTTTTTTTTATATATCAACCGACCTACGGGGAGTGACAGCGGCTTAATTCTCCAGAATGAGCTTCTCCGTTCTTCAATTCATTCAACAATTCTCTCATCGTAAAAGTTCGGCTGCCTTCCTCTTTCCCGAGCTGCTTCGAATTCCTCGTCTGGGAATCATTATTGGGTTCTGATTCTACTATGGGTTCTTGGGATTCATGGGTTTTGGGATCCGAATCCGGTGGAGCTCCATAATCTGATTGAATCGGATGGTGGTGGGAATTAGAGGTTTCCTCAGCTTCGGTTATTTCATCTTCTTCTTGTAATGCAATCTCGGTCGTTGATTCATCTTCAATTTCTTTGGAATCAGGATCCGGGGCTGCTGCGGGTTCGGATACTGGTTCGGGTTGGGTAGGCTCGGGTTGTGATTCGGACATGGCAATGGAGGAGAGAGATCTGTGTACTGTGTTCTGGTTGCAGTGCTAAGAAATCCAAATTTCTTGAAAGAAGAATGAGGTTCAAATTACACTGAAATCCCTCATGTTTGGCATAACTAAAATGCCTACCCTAAGCTCATTGAGCTTTTTAAATACTACTTCCCTCCCCTTTATAATGTTCATTATTTCATACTATCTCCTTTATCATTTATATATTGTCACGTTTAACTGTTCTAAGTCACCCTTTAACTCTTCTAAGTCAATGCATCAAGTTTTCAAACCTCATTTTGTATAATTTTTTTAAAAAAAATTTCAAATTTTCAATTTACGTAGATTAAGGTTTGATATAATTTTCACTTTTATTGAAAAAAAATCATTAAAAATAAAATAAATAAATAAAATTATTCATTACAAATTTATCTGTTTAATCTTAAAAATCAAACTATAACAAAATAAATGGTAAACAACAAAGGGAGTATCATATAGACACAATTTTATAAAGACGTTTCTTAGTTCTTGTTTAAAAACACCTCTCACTCACTCTCTCTATCATACTGAGAGTCTTGGAACTAAGGAGTTCAAATGGAGGTATATGTAATTTTTGAAAATTTAGAAAATAGTCTATTACTATTACTATAATCTTATGTAGTATTTATTTTCATCACTACCAAATCTGACTACGAAGTTATAAAGTTAAAGATAAGCGTACAGTCTGTCTTTTTGTGTGCAGTTGGACTGAAAATATTTTACATAAAAAACTCTTATACAATTTTTTTAGTGTTCGATTAACAAAATAAAAATATTTTAAAATAAAAAATTTTAACAAGTTTCATTTTTTATTTTATGAATACAAATTAAAAAAAAAAACTAATAACAATAATAATAAATACCTTATAAGTAATTGTGACTAATAAAAAATTAATTTTGTTCAAAATTAAATGATAGTATAATATAATAATAAAACATACACAATATAGTTATATTACTGTCAAACCCGTGATTAAGCGAAAAACGAATAGACAAGAATTGAAAACGAAAATAATTTTAAAAATAAATATATAAAAATAAATATTTGAAATTTAATGTTTACTTTTGAATTATTAAAAAAATAACTTACGTACAAAAATTTCGTAAATTATTTTCAGTCAGAGAAAGAAAAATTAAAAAACATTTTATATCACAAAATATTTTCCAATATTTGACATCAAACAAATTTCTGAAAAGTATTTTCCTTCCAACCGAACACACCTAAATTTGACTAAACTTTGCAGATCAGATCGCCGCTTCACTATCAAGTAATTGGCTAGAGTGTGGGCAGTAGTACCACCACAATTCCATAATTCCCTCGAGAATACAGCAGTTGCAGTGTGAATTAGACGAGAAATACCCTGCATTTTCCTGATGGTAGTTCCCAGTTCCCACAAGATGCAGTAGGAGGGCAGACAATTTTAGAATAAATAAGTGGAGGGGTTGAGGTTAAAGAAACATGGTAGATCGACAAAAAGAGAAATAATACGCGAAAATCATTGTAACATATATTTGGTTTCCTAAATCTTATCATGGAGGTTCACCACCAAGTCATGAGCATCATCTAAAAGCTTCCAAACATCCAGATTTCCCGCCATGCTATTGCATTCCCTCATAATTTCATCCATGCCGCTGTTCTACTTCTCAATAATCAGCTTCCTTCTTTGCAACACACAGGCTGCTATCGCATAAAGAAGTAAATCCTCAGTAGGAGGTGCCCTCAACCTAGATTTTCCCCAGGCAGACTTTGAAATTCCAGCCCTGATTGCTGCCTGATCTGCCCACATTACCTCCCACAGGCAAAGGGTCTGATCAAAATTCAACTCCCTTCTGAACAAAACAACAACCATTCTGTACACAAAAAAGCAATCCTCCGCCTGGAGCCTCTCCAAATGATTGTATAGATGTGAATCCTTGCATTTTATTATTTTTGACACAATATTCAACTGTCTCCTAATCCCCACCTCATCAAGACGGAAATTATGACGAGCTTTTTGCATGAATCCCACGAAGCACCAGAAGGCTTCATGATCCTCCTCCATCACCGAGATAATTGGAGAAAGTAAATCACTCATTCCCTGGCAATAACCAATCTCAGAATCATATAATGCATAAGCTTCTATCTAGATGTCAATAAGAGAGTCAGCGTGATAAATCCTACAAGGCTCCAAATGATCATAATCCTTCAATCCAACACTTTCTGCCAACTGCTGTGCCTTGACCTCAGATACTGAGGCCTGAGAAGGTGAGTAAATAACCCATTCAGCATTTGCACGAACAGCATCGAGTCGTATGATTCTCTGCCATGTGGCAAAATCTTCTGATGCATGAGATCTCAAGGTACTAAGAGAATTGTTAAGACTGTATTCAGAACTCTCATCAAGATCACTTTTTTCTGGTCTTTCCCGAGCAAGGAAAGGCTGTGCCTCCTCAGGCTCTTCAGAAGATTCAGAATCAGATGACTTTGTTTCAGGTTCAGAAATATTCTCATTGGTCATTTCACTATCATCACCATCCTGCTCCACCAAAGAATTGCCTGCTTTAAAAGTAGCAGCAACTTCATCACCATCCTGCTCCATCAATGAATTGCCTGCTTTTAGAGTAGCAGCATCTACATTCATGTTACTCTCCTCGCAGGCTGGGCGTGTCACTTCCTCAACAGAAAGGGATTCCCTAGCACTGGCCTCTTTTTCTACACCTGGGGAATGCAGAACTTGACTAAAATCACTAGAGTCCTCATTGCCGTCATTTCCAGAAATTTCTTTCAACTTGATACTCTTTTCACTACATTTCAAAAGTTGTTGACACTGTCTTCGCAGGTTCAAATATTCTTTTCTGTGACAATAGTAGAAAAAAGCAATGACAAATAATTGTTTAGTTTACAGCAACAAAAATTCATATAGGGTTACGGACTATTTTGAAGGAAGGAAGGCCATTAGAACTATTCACTGCCACCTCTGGCTATCATATAATATTCTTAAATGCAATAGTATGTTAACTGAACAATGTTAAGTTACCTCTTCCGAGCTTTAATGAAATTTCGCTCTTCCTTTGTACTCTTGACATCATAGCTGTAGCAATAAACTCAATTAAGCCAACTTACCAGATGTGATAAAGGGGAAAGATAAATGAAGGGAAGGGTTACACCAAACAATTGCATGAAATTAAACTTAGACAACAAGATTACTTAAACAGATTAACCAGGATATAGTACATGAGGGCTTCACTCTGTCAGATACTATCACGATAGCTAATAGCAAAAATATTTGATGTTAAATTAAGCCAGCTAGAAAGAAACATCCTTCAAGTGAGGCATTAAAGGATAAGCTGGTCACAAAACCATTTCTGGGTACCATGTAACAACACCCAACTGTCTCTTCAATGAACCGATATATATAACATTCTGTGAACATTTCAGGCAATTGCTTAACTTACACTGAACCTGATATGAAACCCAACAATACACCTCAACGGCTAAAGCCTATCTATCACATTTGTCCTTTTCATATACAAAGAACCAAAGTTGGAATGAGAAATTAGAGGCTAAACCATCAAAATCACTTCATATTAACTCTAAATAATTCACTACAACTATAAAACAACACTTTACATCTGAATATCAATTTCAATAGCCCTTTTATATCACGCTGGACAGCAAGACAGCTGATGAACATCTTTATAACCTATCTTATTATACATCCTTTCTGGACCCTTCAGTCCATAGTTATCAAACAAAATTATGCTGCTTACGTAGTTTTATTTGCAGAAAGAGAAACAAGAACAAAGTGTCAGAAATGTGATTCTCATAAAACAAATAATGAGCTCAGGCAATTAAAAATTCATGACCGGTAAGAAGAGTAAATCATATTAGATTGAAAATCATCAGATTCCAAAATTCTAGAAGGCCATCCATACAAATCATTGCTTTTATTCAAATCTCTTACCAGCTCTGACTGAAATGAATAAAAGTCTATTGCTTGAATGATTGCAAATATATTATTCAACAAAAAAACTGAAAAAAGCAAGATGCTTACACTCCAAGAAGGAAAGGCCAAACCTCTGCACGTATTCTTGGGTCGACACCCTGCTTGAATACAAATACCATACTCAAGTTAGAGTAACAATCAGATGCATTATGAAATTGCAATTTGAAGAGTGTATAGCTAAAAGGAACTAAAATCAATGTAGCACAGAGGCATCAAGCTATTTCCATATATGAAAAGTGATAAACATACCCCACTACGGGCTTTCTTCAAGAACTTGACTCCCCCATCTAACAGCCTACCATCAGTATCAAATAAACTCTTCCACTGTTCTGGTAGTAGAGCATGTTTCCTTCTCCTCCTAGACCATGGAGATTTAAGACTTCCCCTGCCAAAACACCACAAAATATATACTGAAACAGCTCATAACCTAAAGTAAGAAATATCAGCACAAACAACTTAACAAAACCATATGTTTCACAAGGTCATAAGAAATATGCTTCATGAATTATCCTAGTTATGCAATTAAAGTTGAAACCTTTCACTCAACAAATCAATAGGCCAATGAGAAGTGCTAAAACTGATAAGATGGGTAAGACAGCCGACTTTTATATAGAACTATAAACTTCGCAGCAACTAACTATAATTACTAAAACAGTCATCCAATTGACTGAATTTCTAGATGTGTATAAACAGACAGGTGAGTAGGATGAGGACGAAGAAGATGAGAAGGCAACAACTAATAAAACCGATCTCAAATGAATCCATGAAGTCGACCGCCGTGAAGAAGACGAAAATGAAGAGTGGCTCCACCGTAGAACTCTCATCAAAGGTTTATCTTGCATCAACATCTATAACTATCAATCTATCTATCTATCTCTCTGTCAGACCTTTTATCAAACACTTAATCTCTACTTTCTAAAAATTAACGATTAATTCAGGTCCGTGGAGTGCTTTTTCTGCTATCTAGAGTTTACTTCAATTGCAAAAGATGATAACGTGAAGATTTCCAATAACAAGAATAAAAGTTTCCTCTTTTTTTTGGGATTTTTTTACCTACGAGAGTAGACGACAGTGGCGGCCAAGGCAAGATGTGGCCAAGCCGTCACGACGATAGCTATTCCGACATTGGACGCCGGCAATCCAACACGAAATGAAGAAGAACCCCAAATCCCTCCTCCTCCACCTCCTCCGCCGCCGCCCGCGGCCTCCGCGAAGATGCTGATGACCCCTCCTCTCCGACTACCATCACCACCAGAGAAGATATCAAACATCAACAATAAAATGAAGAGCACCACCACCACAAGCCGCGGCCTTGTTGTCGACGGCGGAATGGAAATTGGTGGTTTAGGGTTATTAGGTCGCTCACCAGTCCTCCAACTTCTCAACCCAAAAACCATCCCATGGTTTTTGGGAAACTCTCCTCTTTTAACTGCTTTTTAGAAGTAGAGTAACATTCTCCAAAAGAATATTTTTTGGTAATTAAAAATATTAAATTGGTATTGCTACTAATTGATTACTAATTAATTAAAATTCTTTGACACAATTAATTTTCGGAAGATTACTAATTAATTAAAATTTTTTGAGTAATTAATTTTTTGTAATTACTCGATAGATTTTTTTTCTTATCAATAGGAGAATTATAAAATGAGCTAGTCTCGTTTTCTAAATGAAATAGGAGGATTGTAAAGAACTAGTGCGAAAGGTGGGTGTGCAATTTACACATCTAGAAAAGAAAAAATGATCAAAAATAGAAAAAAAAATAAAAAGTCAGTTTTTTTTATCAAAAATAAAAAACAATAGTTATTGAAAATATTAAAAAGACGTAATCAAAAAATTAAATAATAATATAGTTACTGAAGAATAGAGGATACGAAGAAATTATGACTTATGAGGGTCATCTTATGAAGATAGGGTATAATTGGCAAAAATAAATAATGACGTTATACCAAACACCTCTTCATGCTTTACCTTGCTAGACAAAGTAAGTTTTGACTATTCATTTTGTAATACGAAATCAGTATAAAAGTTGTTGAGATAACTGAAAAGTAGTGAATTCTATTACTTTTCAATCATATAACAGTTTGTAACATTGTTCCGCACCGTGATGTGAATAACAAAGAATTTTTTCTAGTAGGAAAAGCACACCTTATCAGGTGAACTTTATAAAATTTTACACACAAAAAAATGAAATATAGGCAATGAAAATATTAGAGTAGATAAGAGTTTGTAAGGGAGATAGTGAATACTTAATAGGTAGTTATTATTTACACATAAAAGTATAAATTAAAAATAATTATAAAAATAAATGTAAATTAAGTAAAAATATATAATGAAATGACACCAAACCCCTCCTTATACGTTATAGTACATAGATGTACCCTATTTGTTTATCAATTTCATGTGATTAATAATGATAAGCGGTTGTGCTATCGATTAGTAGTAGCTTGGACGAATTGGATCATGATTTTGGCGAATGGATATTCATCAAGCCAAAATAAAAACTTGAGTAATTATGAAGACTGAAGACTAAAAAGACCTAGCTATATTTCATAAACAATTATAATAGGACTTAAAAGGATAGAAATTAAGAGTTTTTCGAATGAAAAATGGGAATGGTGTATTTATATAAAGTGATAAAATCATTAAGTTACTGAAGTGTTATAATTTTTATAAAAAAAAGAACAAAATTTAATCAAATATCTAAAATTAGAGGTCGGTAATTCGTTATAAGTTTGCCACGTAGAGTGATTTGATAAGTAGTTTTAAATTTGTGATTTTATAAGTTATTTTTTCGATAGGACGATAACATATTGTACTCTAAAAAATATACTTATGTAATGCTTTTATTCCTTAAATTTTCTCCCCTATTTTCAGGCACATTACACATTCTTATTATACTTAAATCCCATCCCAAAAAAAAAAATGTTATAATAATGTTTGACTTTCAAAATCACAATCCGCTACCACCACTCTTCCTCAATCCTAATGGATACTAACTTTTTTCTTGAACCGTACGTTATTATGTTATTGTATGCAAGGTTATGAATTTTTTATGGGTAAAACATTTCTTTAGTAGTCTGTTATATATTATCCGTTAATATTTATTACACTGTCGGTTTAAAACTCTTTTAGACTATCGATTGTAAATAATAAATACACAATACGTGTGAAAATAATAATTAAAATTTTAAAAATAAATACGTAACAATTAAAAAATTACTTAGATTATGTGCACAATCCAGTTTGCAATAGCTATAGAAGAATCCGCAATTCATTGACATTGTTGAAATTTTCGTGCATCATTCTGTTAATGTTACATTGCCCTAGAGGTTAATTGGCAGACTCAGCACCTTAAATAATATTCATCACAAGAAGAAGCACCAACCTTCTTCGTGAGGTTTCTCTTAACTACTGACAGTACCAAAAGTGTTTGATATCGATCAATAAGTATTAAAAATAAATGTTTAAATTAAGAAGAAAATATGAGGTACACATAAAGACGACATGAATTTTATTGATGAATAATATTTCAAAAGCGTTCCTTTCTGTTTTCCTCCTCATTCTTTCCATGAAGGGAAGTATTCTATTTATACAATATGTTTCACTATTTTTGGGCCCTAGATGAACAGTACCGAACAACTTATTGTGGGTCTGACTAACTGAACTTATATAACTATTGTTTGCCCGACCCACTGAACTTCCCGAGTAGATGATGTCCGATCGACTCGTTCATACTCATTCCCGAAAAGGTGGGTTCAGCGAAGGGGTTCGGTAGTTCGTCATTCTATTTACGAATCCAAGCCACAACTTTTAAGGTGTCGTCATAAACCCCCTCGATGTATCTTCAAATTTTGAATTTACATCGATTTATTTTTTATTTAATATTTTCACTATGTCCCTTGATATATCTTCATTAAATGTGGGCGGTTGCCTTTTTACCAAACATCGCTTCATAGCACGTGGGAGGCCTCTTTTTAAATTTCAAATCCATTCCAAAAAAATCATCACTGCTATTTTACTTTTCATTCCTTCCTTTCTTCCTCACGAACTTCATGGCTGTAGAATCAAGACAAGGTTCTTCTAAGAATGTCCCATCGGAGGACAAATTCGACCTGGGATCGGTGATGCTAGGGGATCGTGGTACTTCAATAGTTTTGAAAAGACTTCAAAAAGCAACAAGCCCCACTACCCAGCAATCTCATAATGAAGAGGGATTGGTCACCATAGGATTAAGGGTTCCATAAGCCCAATTGACAAATAGATCTGAACCTTCTTCTCAGGAGGCATATAATCCAAGAAGAGGAAAACTTCTCAATCGCCTGAGAAGGCTATAACTTCATTCGAGCTCATTATCCCATTGGACTCTGAACAACAGGCTCCTGTAGTGATAATTTTGTCAAAAAAACCATCGATTCCAGATTCCCCAAGGGTTGATGAACCTCCAATTTCGTTTCCTTCCGATTCCCAGCGATTTGTGCCTGAGTGGCCAATCTCGTCGAACGATCGCGTTTATAGGGTTATCCAAGGCCTTTGACCATCTTTTTAGTGCATTCCCGAAAGGGGATAATGCGGAAGCTGATGCCTGCCCAGATAGATAAAAAGTGATTCGGGCAGCTGCTGGTTGGTATTCGGCTAGATGTTATATGCGTAACATCATGCTCTCTTGATTAGAAGAATAGAGCCAAGTTGAAGAGCTAAAAAAGTCATTGGAACGCTCATTCCAAGAAAGAGCTATTCTTCTAGAGAAAGTCTAGAGGTCTGAACAGGAGAAACTTCAGAAGGAGTAAGCCGACCTAGAAGTGCAGTTTCTTCTCAAGCAAGAGGAGCTACATTCTCTGCATTTAGCTGAGCTGGCAAGGATGAGAAAAGAGTATCACCAAGTCTCTCAAAACTTATCTTCCAAATCAATCAAACTTATCGCCGCTGAGTCCGAGACAGAAAGACTTACAAGCGAGGTTTCTCGCCACCAGTCCGTTGCAGAGAATCTGAGGAAGAACCTTCCCCTCCAAAGTGTGAATTCTTTTTTAAGATCAAACACCCTAGGAGAGGACTTGGGGAGATTTTGTACAATGAGTGCCAAGACGGGTTTCGACAAAGCTTTAGCCTAACTCTGAGGGCAATTCCCCAATTTATCCTTTGATGAGAATAATTTTGATTTTTATGACCCATCGGCCACTTTTTCTTGATGACCGAGTTAGGTAGGATCTTTAGAAGATCTCGAACCTCTACTACTTTAGACTAAAGTATCTTAGTAGAGGGCCCTTCTGAAGCTTTAGAAGAAAATGAAGCAGAAGTAGAAATACCTCTTCAGGAGGTAAATATAAAGCCTATTAGACAGCATGAGCAATAAGCCATTCATCTCTTTAAGTACATATGCTTTTGAAATAGATCCTCTAACCTTCTTACTTTTTGATGGTCAGGATGTAACGAGACCTTTTACCTCGGTTGAAAATCCTTCAGTCGAACAAGATGAAGGAGATCAACAGAATGTAGAATAAGCTTTTGTAATCTTTTTTTGGACAATTGTAATGAATCAAAATAGCTTTTTCTCGTTATTTTCTCTTGTAAAAGACACTCGCATGATTTTTTTTTTTTAATCAGATGCTCGGATTGTAACAATCACCTTGTATGCTATTCTTCGTAATAAGAACAACTTTACTTCTAAATTGATTCGTTCAGACCCGAAATAACTTTCTTTTTTATTATTCCATTCGTCCAGTCTTCTTTTCTCCGATCGAGCATGTTCTCATTTATAATGGCTACTTGTGCACTTTGGTGAGTCTGACATTTAATTCATATCATCAAATTAGGGACTTAAGGCCATTTGTAGCGTTTCGGTGAGCAATCGCTCATTCAGTCGACCTACTACTTGGTTTATAATAGGCCAACCCGAACTCTTTGTGATCGGAGAAGAACTGGCCCTTGGCATTTTAATTAAGTTATAACTTAATGATAGCTTAAGTTACAACTTAATGACAGATTTTTGAAAAGTCGTGTCCTAATTATTAGGCACGTTTATGGGCAATAAATTCATTCCCACTACGTTTTCTGTTTCCTTGAATTCAAATTTCCTTTCATAAACATCCGTTCCTTTTGTCTTTTCATTTTTACCAAACTTTCAAAATTCTACCAATGACAGGTTGAACAGTTGAATGAGAAGCTTTAAAGATCCCTCGCCAATGACGAAACCTTAAAGAAGACGCTCCAATCTCATAGCTCCGAGGCTGTTACTTCGACAACTTCTTCTTCAGAAGAAGAAGAACAAGAGGATTTGGGGAACTTGAAGGAATAAGTCCTTGATCTGAATGCCGAGTTCTAACTCCAAGCATGAAGAATCCGGCAAGCTCAGGCAGGAGGTCGATCTGCTGAAGTCAGAAGTTGATCGACTGAGATCAGAGCAAGCTGAGCCTTCTTCTTCCGCAACTTCCTTGGTTGATCTTGTCAATAAATATCTCGGTTCTACTGCCTTAAAGCGCGATCTTATGATGATCTTGTGTTTTAGGGTACCGAGAGGCTTTAGAGGATGTGAAGAAGAGGTTCCCAAATATCCCTTTACAATCGTTTTCTTCTTTTGTAGACTACAATACTAATGTAGATAGGTTACTTCTTACGGAGCTCAGCAATATGTTCGTCGAACCCGTACTGAAGAGAATGTATTTAAAACTATTTTAACGGAAGATGAATAAATTTTAACTTTTAAATTCCTACATAGTATTTCTTTAAATTTATTATATTCCATGTACGGGGAACATGATGACTGAATTGATCTTCTAATTTGTAGTACCAGTCGGATAGGCTTCAATTATTTTATAAGGATCTTCCCAATTTTCATCTAACTTCTGACTTCTGTCAGTTCGGCAAAACTCATTCTTTCGGAGGGCTAGGTCCCCAGGTCTGAAGTATCTTGTCCGGAAAGTAGAATCATAATATCTCTTGAGGCATTGTTTATAAGTGGCATCTCGTACAACAGCTTCCAATCTACGTTCCTCAACCGAATCCAACTCTTCTCTTCGTGCTTTTTTATTATTGGTCTGAAACATTCCTAGTGTTCTGGCAATTCACATACCCGATTTCGGAAGGAATAACCGCTTCAGATCCATAGACCAAACAAAAAGGTGTTTCACCATGTGACGTCCTTGGGGTAGTTCGGCTAAACCACAGAACACTTGGTAACTCCTCGACTCATGCTCATTTACTTCGATCCAACCGAGTTTTAACACCGTTTAACAGAATGCGATTGGAAAGCTCGACTTGTCCATTAGCCTGAGGATGAGCTAATGAAATCGTATGCATCCGTATCCCTAATTCTTCGCAGAAGGGTCTGAACGATTTTTCTACGAACTGAGTTCCATTATCATTAATAATATCCCGAGGAATACTATATCGGCATACAATATTTAACCAGAAGAATTTCTTCACATTCTCTCTAAATAATCCTCAAGGGTTCAGTTTCTATCCACTTGGAGAAGTAATCAGCTGCTACAATTAGAAATTTGAAGCCACTAGTTCCTTTGGGAAAAGGTCCCAAAATATCTAAGCCCCATTGTTGAAAAGGCCAAGATCCCAAAATAAAAGTCCATCTCAGTTGCAGTTTTTCGAATGATAGGGGCATGTACTTGGCACTTGTGGTAATTTTTTACGATTTGAGTAGCATCATGATATATGGTTGGCCAATAATACCCAGCAAGCATGGCCTTTCTCACTAAGCTTCGTGATCCTAAGTGACTTCCATATATTCCCTTATGAATTTTATGGAGAACATAATCTGCTTTTTCAGGGTCATCATATGAGGAGATGATGTAAATAGGAGTGTCGATACAATATCCCTTGGTGCATTCTGTCGCGCCCTTTCTGTCTCGGACCTGTCTCTTATACACATCTAGATGTGTAGCACCGTCGCCACGTGTGGTGACTCGTGAAATAGGTGATTCTATTTAAATTTGTACTTACAATTTACAAACATAATGTACCCTACTAGGTTATTACACATTTAAATGAATCACCTATTTACTATTACATAACGGGGCCTTTAATGTGACTATGAATTGTATAAAAACAATCTAAACTAGGGAAAACAATATACAAGACTGGAGTCGCCACTTGGTGTGTTGGTGATCGGGACACAAAAATACATCAAAATTTAAAAAAGAAAATAAACCCTAGTTTAGATTGACTCCTGGTCCACGTAACTCAAGAAAATGAGTTCGGGAATCCTATTATACAATGGGAAGGTTTGGGATGGATTTGAATTTTATCGGCACCCACTTTACATAGATGCTTTCATCTTGTTACTGATAGGATTTTTGATTTTCAATTTAAGTATTCATTATTGCTGCTTTGTAGCATACGTGTGCTTTGAGATAGTTTAAAAGTAGTAAAATATGTACATGTTAATGAGGAAACGAAAATAAACGATAAATATTAACATTGACAGGTAGATTGAGCCTTGGTCCAATTAAAAGTCGCACACATTGAGCTTGTAGTGCCCTTTAACTCCCAAGGGGCAAAATAGTCATTTATCATGCACGCCGGAGTTTATTTCTAGCCCAATTTTATATTATTGATACAATTATTAAGTCTGGGCTAAATTATATTGGTGGCTTATACCTGTCTCTTATTTGATTCAGATATTTAACGTCTAGTTGTGCAACTAATCCAAAATTTGAGGGCAAAAGAGTAAATTCACATAATTTAACAAGTAAGATAAGGCATAAATATTATATTGAGACCAATAAATATTAAAATAAAGTACCAATCTTCACAAAATCAATTAATCAAAAAAATATGAGCACAGATGAAAGTCTATTTACCGGATAAATTCATAAGGGTAAAACAGTAATTTCACAATCAAAGGGTAATTAAAACGTATTAAAATGCCAAAACAGAAATCAAAGTAAAAATTGGTGGTTATTGACATAAAACATGTAATTTGGAAGAAATTTGAAGAGAAAAAACAGTAATATTAAAGAAAATCCTTAAGGGCCTAAATAAATGTTCAAAAAAAAATTATTTGAGGGCTAAAAATGCAGAAGTCTGAAATCTGGAGGGCCAAAACGCAAATAAAATTTTTTCTGAAATTTTGGATTTTTTTTTTTTTGAAATGCCACGTCATCGCTGACGTGGCATGGCGCAATCTGCGGTGCCACATCATAGCTGACGTGGAGCAATCTGGTGGTGCCACGTCATCAATGACGTGGTATCAAGTGGGCCCTATCAGAAAGGCCTAAATGTAATTTAATAAAATATTCTCGGGCTAAAATGAAAAAAATTGAAATCTGGAGGAGTAAAATGGAAATAAAATTTTCTAACCTTTCCTTTTTTCTGCAGATTTTTATAGGCTACCAGCCTTCTTCCACCACGATTTTGACCCAGAAGATGAACGATTTTGCTTCGGGTTTGAAAAGGAAAGTTGTAGCTCCAGGAACGGTCTACAACTTTTATTCTTTGAATTTAATCCAGTTCCTCTTATATCGATTGAAATCTTGGCTCAAAGTTGGTTGTCTGGAAAATTTTCCAGACTTAGAAATTTTTCTGCAGATCCTCTGGACCAACAGCCTTTTTCTACCACGTTTTTTACCCTCTAAATGGACGATTTTGCTTAAGATTTACAAAGGGAAGTTGTAACCCCAGGAACCCCTCTACAATATTTCTTCTTTGAGTTTAGTCTAATTCCTCTCTGATAGTATAGAATTTTGGCTCAAAGTTGGCTGTTTGGCAGATTTTTTTAGGCTTAAGAAAATTTTCTCTGCAGAAAATTTTTTTCTCCACTTTAGACTGATTTTTTGTGTTTTTAATGAATTGGATTGAGTGTAAAAATGGTCAAAGACCATTCCTTGTCATGTGGGGAGTATGGGAATCTGAAATTTTTGGTGAAAAATGGGTGAAAAAGGCAGAGAAAACGTGGCCAAAATAGCTCTTTCGAGCTGACTGTTCTACACATGAACAGTACACGCGGTACTGTTCACGTGCTGAACTTTTTTTTTAATTTTTTTTTAAAATTTAAACCAATTAATTAATTTAATTTCTAATTTAATTAATAATTAATTAAATAATAATAATTTAATTAATTTTTTTTAAATCTAAAAATTTAATAATATTAGAACTCATTCTTAGTATTTCAAAAGCATAAAACGCATAAGAATAATTAAATGCATCATAACATAAATTAAGAAAGAATTAAAGGGTAAATTAAAAGAAAATCAAAGAGCAGGTTAAAAAGACATTAAAAAGAAAAAATTAAAAGAAAAATTTAGAGACAAATTAAAAGGAAAATAGGGGACAACTTAAAGGACAAAAATAGGTGTCTACACATTCGATATTTCAGAGCTCGGATACAGAGTTTTCTGGTCTAAACTCAATTTTTAGGAATTTTTCCTTTTGTCAAATATTCGGTAATCGGATTCATCTAGTTCGGGTGGTCTTCAACGTGAATTATTTCTTACTCTTTTATAGCTCCCCGAATCTTGATTTCGACTAATACCTCTTTTGTTAAGTGTGACTACAAAGCCGTGGCAAGCTTAGAAAGTGCATCGACATTCAGGTTTTTGGACCTAGAAATTTTGACGAACTCCACAACCTGAAACAGTCATCTCATTTCTCGAACTTTCATAAGATATTTTAGAAGGATGTCTCATCGAGTTCAAAATTTCCTAGGATCTGAATTAATAGCAATTAAAGAATCGCTATGAATCCGTACAGCCCGAGCCCCTAATTTTTTAGCGAGTTTCATACCATTTATCAATACTTCGTACTCGGCTTCATTTTTGGTTGTTGGGAATGCAAACCGAATGGCATAGCGAGCTGATCTCCTTCAGGAGTCTTTAGGAGAATCCAGCCCCGGATCCGACCTCATTCGAAGAATCATCTACATACAGTTCCCAAAATGATTCATGTTCCTCAGCCATAGTCAGAACTGATTCCCTGGAAAAAGTACTTTTGATAATGAAATCGGCGAGTGCCTGCGCTTTGATGGCAGTCCTGGTTTGGAATTTGAGATCATACTCCAGGAGCTCAATACACCATTTTAGGACTCTCCCAGACACGTCCGGCTTCGTCAATATCGCTTTGAGAGGGAAATTGATGTTTACCACAATAGTACGACACTGGAAGTAGGGTCGCAATTTTCGAACAGCATTACAAGAGCATAAGCTACCTTCTCGAGGTTTGAATAGTGTAGGGATTCAGGACCTTGTAGAATTTTGCTTACTAAATCGGTTGTTGAACCCTAGCTTTTCCAGATACCGGGACAGCACTAATAGCAATCTGAGTAGCTAATAAGTAAAGAAAAATGACCTCATTTTTTATCGGCGCTGTTAAATAGGATATCCTCATCAAATATTTTTTGAGATTCTCAAAGGCCTCCTGGCATTGATCAGTCCACTGAAACTTTTTGGTCATGGTGATGGCTCAGAAGAACTGAAGCCCCCGCTCAGCTGATTTAGACAGAAACCGATTAAAGGCTGCAATTCATCCAGTTTAACACTGTACCTCTTTCACAGATCGGGGTGGATTCATGTCGAGTATGGCTTGAACCATTTTTGGATTTAACTCGATCCCTTTTTCAGAGACCATAAACCCTAGAAATTTTCCTGAGGGGACAAAAAAGTATACATTTCAACGGATTTAGGCGAAAGTTCACCAATCTCATGATAATAAAAACTTCTCAAAGATCTGAGAGAGTACTTTCATGAGTTTGGAACTCTTCACGACCATATTGTTGACGTATACTTCTATATTTCGTCGGATCTATTTTTTGAAAATTTTATTTACCAATCTCTGGTATATTGTTCTAGCATTCTTTAAACCGAAAGGCATACTTTGATAACAATAGGTGCCTCTATCGGTGATTAAGGTCGTTTTCTCTTTGTCTTCCTTATTGTGGAAGATTTGATGATACCCTTATAAGCATATAAAAAATTATTTATTTTAAATTCTACCAACGAATCTACTTCTGTATCGATCCGATGCAAATGATAACTGTCTTTTGGATAGACTTTATTTAGATTAGTGTAGTTAGTACACATTCTCCAATTTGAGTCAGATTTAGGTACAAGTACAGGGTTAGACAACCAGGTCGGATAAAATACTTCCCTAACTATCCGAGCTACTAGCAGTTTGTTAACCTCTTTTTCAATGACCTGACTACGTTCAGGCCTAAAAAGCCTTTTCTTTTGTCATACAGGTCTATGTGTGGGGTCAATCCCAAACCTACAGTGTTAGATTATGTCTCTGGGGATTTCAAGCATGTCTACAGGAGACCAAGCAAAAAGATCTCTGTACTCTTACAGGAGTTTCAAAAGATCCTCTCAAAAATTGATTGGAAGTTGAGCGTACAACCATAATCTCCTTTCAGGGAATTCTTGGTCAAAAGAAACTTCTTCAATGGCCAACTTCCCTGGTTTGTCAGAGGTGTCCGGAGCTAGAGAGCATTTTTCTTCTGGAAAAGATGCTTCTGTCGGATATGGTCCCGCTATATTTGTTATACGGTTCCATCGGAGGGATAACATATAACATTCTCTAGCTTATCTCTGATTTTCCCATACTTTCCCAACGGTTCCATCTCAGAGTGTGAACTTAATGCCTAGATGATAGACCGATGGTAGTGCAATAAAAGTGTACAAAGAGGGTCGGCCAAGGATCATGCTGTAGGCCGAGCTCTTCTTTACCAGCGTGAAGTTGATCATCTTGTCCTACACTGTGGGAATTCTTCGAGAGTTAGGGGTAGTTGCACTACAGAACCCTCTGTCTCGATGGTGTCACGGGTAAATCTAACTAGGGTATTTTGATGGGTTTGATCTATCCGGGGTCCATTTCTATCCTTTCCCAAGCATGCCAGTAAATAACATCTACTGAGCTACCGCTGTCAATGAAAACCTTGTGGATGCGGAAGTCTCCTACCCAGACGTGAATCACAATTGGATCGACATGTGGTGTCCTATCGGGAATAGAGTCATTTTTAGTAAAACTCAGGTCAAGATTATATCTGGGCCTTCGTAAAACCCTTTCGCCATGATTCTGACCACGGGTGTACTTCTTCCCAGTATTCAATGAGTCTCCTCCTGTTGGTCCCCCATCTATTATAGATATAACCCTCGCCACATCATCATTGTTTTGCGGGGGTACCTAGGGAACCGTGTTATGAATATTTTGAGTCCTGTGAGTGATACGGGAAGGCCCTTCACTCATAGCAGGTTTTTTCTCGTTTCGATGGAATTGATCTGCCGCTCGGAGGATGTATTCCTGCACAATGTCCATTTTTGACAACTCCTCTGATCTTAATTTTTAAATCGTTACACTCGTCTGTATCATGGCCATGATCACCATGATGCGCATAATATTTGGACCGATTTCTCCGATGAAATTGTGATCGAATATGCGGAGGGGGAGCAATGATCCCTGCATTACGAACTTGGTACAAAATTTCCCTTTTGGGTGTGCTAAGGGGAGTAAAATCTTCATCTGGGAGAATTGGAGTACTCCGGTAAAGTGGTACTTCAGATATCTTGTTGACAGAAATGGGAAGCCGGTTGGCCGTGTATCGTGGAGAATGGCTGGGTGTATTCGGCTCAACTCGTTTCTTTTTGTTCATTTCAACAGACTTCTCTTGATTTTTCTGAGATTTTTCTCAGGGTTCTTGGAGCTCTCTTTTGGCTCAATTCAACTCCTAGCCCCGAATGTAGTTCTCAGAAGGTTTTAGGAACTGATGATGCAAGGTCGGCATAGAACATGCCACGTTGAATGCCACCCATGAAGGCAGCTCTATGAGAATGGTTTCATCGGCATTGCGAATATGTATTGTTTCATCGTTGAAACACCCAATATATTGTTTCAGGAATTCGTCTTGCCTTTGCCGTACACTTAACAGGTAAGATGTTTCCCTCTGAATGGTCTTTCGCCTCATAAAGTGCTTCGCGAGATCAGCGAAAGAATCTACTAATCTAGGCGGTAGTTCTTTAAACCACTTCTGTGCCGATTCCCTAAGAGTGGTAGGAAAGAGCTTGAACATTACGGCATCCGAATACCCAAAAAGTCTGGATACGAAGGAAACATGTGCAATATGGTCAGCTGGGTCAGAAGTTCCTTTGTAGGTGTCCAAATCAGGTTGTTTGAAATATGGGAGGATTAATTCATTATTGATAGCTGAAGTAAACGGGTCTCTATCAACAGCTAGCATTTCGACAGTTGGGATAGTCTTCTTTCCCAAAAGCTCTTGTACATGTTGATCCACCTTGGCCATAATTTATTCTTCTTGATGGTTCTCACCCTACAACTTCAACAGCATTACGCCTTGTTCTTTCCGGGTTGGGACCTATTCTGTCAAAAACTGATCCCTTCCGACGAGGAACAAGGGATAAAGCCGTATGAAGGCGGTAAGAATTAGAGGCGGTATCATCTCTGGTGGTGTGAGGTAGCTGTTGATTTTCCACAAAATCCTTAATCATTTGGAAATTGTTTACAAAGAACTTGAACATTTCTTCCTTCGAGGGTACAGCTGTTCGAGATTGACTAGCATTCTCCGTAGTTGTTGGGGTAGAAGTGTCAACAACATCATTTTGTGTTGAATTTTGGTGGCGGTTCTTTTTGTTGCATCTAGCCATCTTCACAATAAAGTTACCAACTTTTTGTGTCAAGTAATTCCCACAGACAGCGCCAATTGACAGTACCAAAAGTGTTTGATATCGATCAACAAGTATTAAAAATAGATGTTTAAATTAAGAAGAGAATATGAGGCATAAAGATGAAACAAATTTTATTGATGAATAATATTGCAAACAGTGCTCCTTTCTGTTTTTCTCCTCCTCATTTCCACGAAGGGAAGTGTTCTATTTATACAATATGTTTTATACACATGGGCCCTAGATGAACAGTACAGAACAACTTATTATGGGTCCGACTAACTGAACCTATATAAATATTGTTTGCCTGACCCACTGAACTTCCCGAGTACTTTGATGTCTGATCGACTCGTTCATACTCATTCCCGAAAAGGCGGGTTCAGCAGAGGGGTTCAGTAGTTCGTTATTTTATTTTTGGATCAGAGCTACAACTTTTAAGGTGTCATCAACTACTATCTACCACTGATACAAGGCTTTTAATCTGTCTTTTATGAAGTGAAAAGTTTTGTGATACGCATTAAGAAAAAATAGACAGATGTCGTATTCATTCTATATTAAGAAGTGAGACACCTTAAATATTCAGTCACAAGAAGCGCTAACCTTCTTCATAAGTTTCTCAACCTACCATCTACCGCTGGTACAAGGCTTTTAATCCATTTTTTATAGAGATGAAAAGTTTGTGACACGCGGGAGTACATAAATGCAGTCATTAAGAAAAGATATACAGGTGGTTAAGGACAATATTTTAAAAATCGGATTGGACATTGATCTGGTAGCCTATTCGATTCGCAGTTCAACTGATCCGATCGGTTGAACTAGTCGGTTCACTAATTTAGATTTTTTTTTTTTTACTAAAGTGTGGTATAATTTAAAATGATCTAAAATATATTTGTATAAAATCTAAAATAGGAGAGAAATACTATATTTGGAGAATTATAGTCCTAATACCTAAAAATACTAATCAAATTTCTAATAAAAGAATGAAATTTGTACAAATTTAAGTATAAAAAAGATCAAAAAAATAATAACTTAATAGTTTAGGCTTCGGTGTGTTCAATGTTTTGACATTTTGGAGTTTATTTCATAATTTTTTAATTTTTTTCTTTATTTAATTTTTTTTTATTCTGAAGTTTAAAAACGTACCAAAATCGGTTGAATTGATTTTTTACCGATTCATGATTTTTTACCGATTTTGTTCGATTTTTTATACAGAACGAACCGATGACTCTTTTGATTCGTAGTCCGACTAATCGAACCAGCCGATTCGATCCAATTCTCAAAACATTGGTTAAAAAAGGAATATCCTCCGACAGGCATATCAATCAAAATTTGAAACGAGTCTGTTACTCTTTTATATAGTAATTGTGAATATGTTCCCAGGTCCCAAGCATTAACTTAATATATGGGATTAATGCTGGTAACAATTTGTGCAATAAGGAGTGGTAAAATGAAGGATTCGTCACCATATTTTAAATATTCAGAAAAATTCGGTCGAATTATACCGAATTAATTTGATTCGGTAAAATTATAAGTAATTCGATAAATAACGAATTTTATGAAATTTTAAATTAAAATTTATAAATTCATTGAATAATAACGAGTTTTTGTCTTAACACAAAAAAATAGATAAATTTTACATAAAATATTTGCAAAAACTTAAATTTCTAAATTTATCATGAATAATATGTAAAAAGAAAAAAACTAAGATAAGAAACTTAAAATTTTAGATATTTAATCTAATTATTAATATATTTTTATTCTTAATAGATAAAATAATAAATGTCATATAACTTATAGTTCTGACTTTTTTAGTTTTAACTAGATAAAATTTAACTGAATTTTCAAATATACTCGACTCTAATTTTTTAAGTAGGAGTTAAAAGTGTTTAAACATTGTTCATCACATGACCAATATTTTAGATGAAGGGCAAGGGCAAGGGAACATGAAGATTAATTAGGTTATTGATGTATATGGCCTTTGTCTTTAGAACGCATGGTATATCTTACTTCATGGCACCTCGATCATGGATCAAGAGTCGAATAAACAAGTGAAGTAAAATCGAGTATATATTCGATTAATCTCATCTCCTTGTCCACTATGAAACCACTATGCCATGAAGAGGACATGAAAATTTAGTACATTTGGGGTGTGTTCGTTTGGATTGAAAATATTTTCACGAAAATATTTTTCAGAAATTTTTTTTGTGCCAAACACCGGAAAATATTTTTCGGTGTAAAATATTTTTCAATTTTTCTTCCTCTGGCTGAAAATAACTTACAGAATTTTTTAGTATAAGTTATTTTCCGGATAATTCAAGAGTGACATTAAATCTCAAATACTTACTTTTATAAAAAAGTTTGCTAAACTTATTTTCGTTTTTAATTCTTGTCATTCGTTTTTCTCTCAATTATGGGTCCTACGCTAATATAACTATCATTATGCATATTTTACTCCTATATTGTACTATCATTTAATTTTGAACAAAATCAATTTTTTTATTAATCACAATTACTTGTAATGTATTTATTACCATTGTTATAAGTTTTTTTAACTTGTATCCATAAAATTAAAGATAAAACCGTTAAAAATTTTATTTCAAAATATTTTCATTTTGTCAACCGAACACCGAAAAATTGTATGAAAAATAGACTTTTTCATGTAAAATATTTTCCAAGGAAAACATTTTCCTCAAGAAAATATTTTCAGTCCAAATTCGAACACACCCTTCATCAATGTATATTTATGGGCAAAAATGGGTGCCTCATCCAATTGTAATGGAGAAAACAATAAATCCCAGAAGTAAAGTGATGAATTATGGACTTAACTGCAAGTTCTAAATTTACCATTACTTCATAACATATGTCGCTATATATTGCTGGAAAATACTTTGTTAGTCACCCTACGATACAGAGTGAATATCTTATACATTCTTTCTAATTATTTGAATAACTATGCGTAGCATAAACTTATTCTTTCTGTCTTCATGACTTGCTATGGTTGTGAAAATTCATTATTATTTCCCAAAATATTTCTGTCTTGTGCCCGAGATTAGTTGACTAACCAATCACCAACAAGGCAACAAGTTAGAAAACACAGTCGGCCGGTAGGTAATAGGTAAACAACCCTTTGGACCAATAAGCTTTTTAGCTCAACTCCCATGACAACCATGCATGCAGATTAATTTGTCAAAGGCCTTAATAAGTCCCATATATATAGCACATCTTAATCCTGGGGCCTAAATTCCCAATAAATCTCTTCCATTGCATAATTGCATTGCAAATCAAACCATTTTTTGATCCCAAAAAAGGTTAACAAAATGGCTAGTGAACTATCATTTCAAGATCAAGAACGTGCAGGAGCAGAAATTGTGTATGGAGCTGAAGAATGTTACCGCAGCTCTTTAGAGCTCCTTGAAGAGTTGGGATTTCCCAAAGGAGTCCTTCCATTGAAGAATCTTGAAGAATGTGGAAGAGTTCGGGCAACTGGATTTGTGTGGATGAAACAAAAGGCTCCCTATCAACATTTCTTCACTGGAAGTAATACCCTTGTTAGCTATGCCACGGAGGTCACTGCCTATGTAGAAAAATCCAAGATGAAAAAGATGACTGGGATTAAGAGTAAGCAGCTTCTTTTATGGGTTCCGATTGTTGAAATGAGCATTGAAGATCCGGCTCGGAAGAAGATTTACTTCAAGACTCCGATGGGAATTGGGAGGTCTTTTCCAAAAACTGCTTTCATTGCTGAAGAGGAGAAAGCACAAATATTTGGATGAAGTCAATGAGTAGATGTACAACATGTATCGATTTGAATGCTCTCCTTTTGGTTGTTTTTTACATGCATTCTATTTCTTTACTTTATCTTCCTTTACTCTGTAGTAACTTGAATTCATGATTGATTTGAATTCATGATCAATAAATTATAAAAAAATATTTTACTACTTAAATTTTTCTTCGTTGTTATCACATGCATTCTCTAGCACTTTTCTGCTTCCGATATGTTGCCATTTCTTGTCACTTAATCAAAATGATCAATTAATATTTTTGTAAAAAAAAGTTATCTTTCTTCCTTCTCTTTAATTAATCATGTAATGAAAGGGCAAATTAACTCTAAAGATAATATGTATAAAATGGATGCAAGTATTATTAAACCTTAATTTCTAGAAAATTGTTGATCTAATGACACTTGTGAACCTTATAATAAGTTTTACTATTACGTAGGTAAACCTACGTAACATCCCAAAAAAAACTTAAGGGGTGACTTGCAACTCGCAAAATCCAAGTTGAATTCTAGCCTAGGCGGCTCTACCTCACTATCCTTATCTTAAAAAATAAAGAAAAACCCAACCTCTTAATACAAGTGGGAATCATTCTTTGCCTAGTATATATATGTGGATAAGAAAACAAACAGCATTTTATTAGATGAATAAATGGACAAAACACTTACGCAAGACATAATTAAGAAAATACTAGTAAAAGAGAAATCTTTCTTTGACCTAATTTTTTTTTTTTTTTTTTTTTTTTGTGGTTGTTAAGTTATTTCTTCTTATTGTGTTCTGAAAAATGAAAACAGATAAAGATGAGACATGATGCATGTCTGAATGTGATCACACAGACATGCTTAATTGGGGTGGGTTGATGTGATTAATTTTTAATATTTCAAAAGGAAAAGAAAATCATTTCCTACCAAATTTTTAATATTCCACAATTAAGGGAAAGGAAATCGTTCCCGACAAATCTAAGATCACTTTCTTGACGTGTATGTGTGCGCAATATTATGACAACAGTTAACGTAACACTATTATTACCTTAGGAAAAATTATTTGTTTTTCATTACGTAGTAAAGTAATATTTTTAATTATTTTAATTATTGTCATATTTATTCTACCTTATAAAATAAATTATAACTAAGAGTTACTCCAGATTGATCTATATGTCTTTGCTTTCTAGTATCAACCTCTCTAGAAATGAGATATGGCGTGACTGTGCCTGTTCAACTGGATGAGGATGAGGATTCTAGATTTAAAAATTAATTAATCGATAAATTCACAAATTAAGGTTTTTTTTTTTTTTCTTTTCGCATCAACTGAAAGTTATACAGCATTCATGAACTATAAATGTAAATAATAGATTTCCATTTATTCTTGTGGGAACAAGATTTTGTCTAACTCAATTTTACGTAAAGATTAAAATTAAAAATGGTCAAGGATAATGTTCAAAAGATCACATTATCTAGACAAGAAAAATCTATTAGAAAAGACGTGAAATCCTATCATTAAACTCGTGGTCGAGAATGCAACATGGAATTAGAAATATTTAAAATTTTTTGTTATTCATTTTATATTATAAAATAAATATTATATATTATTAAATAATTAAAAAATTAAAAAATTTATTTATTTGTAATTATTTAAACGACTTTTATATTCATTTCGTATTATAGAATAAATAATTTATTTTAAAAATACAATGGTTCTGATCGATCTTGAGTCTGGTGTACACACATTCGACGTTACTTGGATAAATAAAATTCCGTACAAACACAAATCAATTTTGGATTTAGAGACTTGGAAATGTATGTGGCCCATATATCAGCCAAGTTCGAATCATCCAGATCCATGCATATTTTCATCCAATTTCCAACTTCCAAATTCCATAAAAACAATCCATGTATGGAATTCTGAGATCAAGAATCCTTATCATTTGGCGGAATTTTCATTCGTTGACTGTTGACTCCTCATTATAATCCGTTAAAATTTTGTATACATAAGTTATTAATAGACAAGTGCGAATTGATCATTGCTCCTACCCTTTAGCCAAACTTTATGTCAAAAAATATAAATTTACATATCAAAATTAATAAATAATAATCGAATAAATTCATAAATTTTATTAATTAATTTAAAATTATTAAATAATTCATATAATATATTTCGTTAATTATTATTTTTTTTTCGTGACTTGTATTACTTGATAACTCGTATATATTAATGTGGGCTGCAAGGCAACGTGCGTCACTGGCTGCATATGCAACCTTTTCTAATTTTCTTTAATTACATTCTTATCCATCGAAGTTTTGTCCAACCACCACAATTAACATCCAATGCCCACTGAGCACTAAACTGATCACCTTTTTGATACTTAATTGTTATCCAACTTGTTATGGGGATCATGTGAAAGAAGAAATCTTGATTGTGGGAGTAAGCAAGCATTACTTTCACGTGAAAAATAAAGTTGTTGCACCTTTTTAAAGGTGTATAATTAATAAGCATATGTATTTAACAAAGTTGTCCAACAAAAAAAAAATTTGTATTTATCCAATGATCGATGTAACAGAAGAATCATTTCAGAACCACATTCGTCATTATTCTAATTAATAATGCCAAGATTGCAGTGATCTTTCTTTCTATTAGCAAACACCGTTCCATATAAATTATTAGCAAACACGAAAACTTATTTATGTTTCAATATTAGCAAACATGGTCTAAATCATGCTATCCGAGGGAAATTAACAGACATATATTAATGTTACGAATCATGAAAATACAATAGATTTAAATGCTTAAACGGTAAAGTATAACATACTAAATTGACACGAAACTGTATACAGATTATTCTTTCAAGAAAGAATATTTTATGGGATTGTTACTAAATATTATTAGATCATATTTTTGATTTATACATTTTTATTTTGTTTGCACATACATTGGATTTCACTTACGCAAGTTTACCAGGTGATGTTTGGGTTAATTTTTAAACAAATGTGCACACGGTCGGAAATCTAATGTAGGGGGAAATGGAACACGAATCATAATAATGTGATAACATCATTCTATCTATACAACGTAATAATTTTTTTTTAAACAAAGTGATAAATCTGTCATTAAATTTGTTAAAAAACGAACAAAATTATACAAATTAGTTAAAATTAAAAAGTTGATAATTAAATACTATTTGATTTTATTACA
The DNA here is from genome assembly GCA_025175665.1 of Cinchona pubescens. Classification (NCBI taxonomy): domain Eukaryota; kingdom Viridiplantae; phylum Streptophyta; class Magnoliopsida; order Gentianales; family Rubiaceae; genus Cinchona; species Cinchona pubescens. Next base: position 691,181 of record JANKKI010000375.1, read on the forward strand.
TAAATTAACTTTGACAAGTAATTTTGAGTTTATAATTTTATAAATTATTTTTCGTGATAACATCTACGTTGACGGATCACCCACTCATCGATGATAATAATAAAGGATACGTTAAACAAAAATGGAATGAAAAGTCATTAATTCCAATATCAAACGGCTTATACTTTTCCTAGTTTATCTTGTAAATTGGGGATTTATGGATCCTAAATAGTGGATGAAAAAAGACAATAGCAATTAAACAAATGAAGAATAAGGAAAAAGGGTGAGATTGAGAATCCTCCCCATATATACTAAGAGGTTTCATTGTAGTATAGCATCATAATATAACTTATGGAAAAATCGACCTATGCCATTAATGTCTAAACTTTAGACTCCCTTCCCTTGAAAATGTCCATTCTATATAGCGAAAGACGAACTTGATTAATACCTAAAGAATTCGATTTGTTAAGTGTTTGTTTAAGTTTGATTTGTTAACAAGTAATAAAATTTGAATAAGTTGCAACGCTTGTTAATTTTTTGAATGCAACTTGAATTATATTTAACATAAAAAATTCAAACTAATCAATTTGAGCTCGATCAGTTGACCAAAATTTATTTAAATTTGATTCAAAAGATAAACAATACAAATATTAAATCATTTACAAATTTATGAAAATAATCAAACAAATTTAAACAAATTACAATCTTCAATTTATTTAGACCCCTCGTACCCAATTAACTCATATATTACCCACAAAATAGAAGTGAAAACTCAAAATATTATATTACTGAATTTGAGAATTTAACCGGAGAAGGGTTAGCTTAACAAGTAAAAATCTGGTTAACCAGATTTTTACTTGTTTAGCTAGTTAGATTTGTATCTAGAGAAACGAGTATCTGATTTTATCTTATCATAATTTATTTATTTTTTTAAAATAATAATAATAAAGCTAAATTAATCTCAATTCAAACACTAAAATTTAAATAATTTTTAGATCTAACAAATATTCTATATAAAACTGAGAAGAACCAAGAAAAAACACAATATTAGCTTGTTTAAAAAAAAATAACAACATTCAATTGAAAAATCATATCATTTCTTTAAATAAAAAAATGAATTTATCATATTATTTCTTCACGAAAATGTAGACAAAATCAGTACAACTATAAATTTAGATTTTTAAAATAAATGAATATTTTGTTTACTCTAAAAATCTAAACAAGTACTCTATCTTTCCATGAATAGATGAGAATTAGATATCTTCTATTTTTTCCAAGGCGAGACTATATAGGGCGGGCGGGTCAACAAATTTGTTAAAGTTTTTGCCCAGCCCTAATTATAGGACTTGATGAATCTTGACTCTAAGTACACGTAGAGTAATATTTCATCACTTCTCTGACATCGAAATTAATCGAAAGTGGTAAAAAAAATTATTAAGATATAAAGTAATAAAAAAATAATTTGAATTACGATGTTGTTGTAATTTTTCGTAGTTTTAAATAATATAAATTTAGTAGCTGGGTTTCATATAAATTCTAAGAATAAAATTTGTGTGAAATCCACATATTTTGTGTTAATGGGTGGTTAAATTTTGAAAAAATTTTATAATCCTTTTTATAATATTATTTGTTTGTACGGTAAGAATTTATACAGTATAATATTATATATTTTAAAAATTTATATTATATAAATTCTTAAAATTGAAAAAATAATTATTCAACAAAACTATAAAATTCTTCAAAATTTTGACGTAAGAGAATTTGTCACATGAATTCTACATAGAACTTTTTAGATTTGAGGTGTGATCAGATTCACCGTACCATTCCCACCTAGTAGTTGCAAATTTCACTTCACAATTTGTCCAAGCACGTGGAAAAATGATGCTATACTTCCACACAAAATATATACAGTATTTAATACCTATTCAACCATTCATTCTATCTATTCTATTTCATTCTAAATCCCACGCATTGGATAAGGAAAATTTTTATATAAACCTAATTCACAATAAATAAAATACATTACTTAATTTATGTTTATTTATGTCATTTTATTTGTATTATTTTTAAAAAAAATTATTTTTAATAAATTAATAAGAATGTAATCTATATAAGAGATTTCTACTGAATACTATATTACTAAGTATTTTTTTCTTCGTCCGCTCTCTATAAATGAACCTCCAGCTCTAACCTTCATCTCCATCACCTCTTCTTTCTCTCAAACTTCTCCATACCTTTTCCCCAAAACCTCGCTACTCTTTCTTTTTTCTTTTTTTCCCTGTTATACATTTTTAAAATAAAAAAAAAATCAAGAATTGCATTGGAAATGTCGGATTCAAGAATCAATAATAACGTTGTTATGGCAACCAAAAAAAGGTCGGGGTCCGAGGACAATTGGGACCACAACGACGTTATTGTGGCCAAGAAACAAATGAAGCCCATGACCCCTATATGGGAAGATCCGGCCTCCGCTTTAGCCAATGCCCGCCACGAGTTTGGCGAGCACGGCGGCGTTAACATGTCCATCGAGGCATCCGCCACCTTCACCGTCATGGAGCCGGAGACCATGCGTCGCATGTTCTCCGGCGAGTTAGGCCCTGACCATGATTTTTTTATTTACATCTCGCCACTTCAAAGAGACAGGTCTCTCAATACACATCGCCAGATGTGTATAGGGCACCGAGGCCGTCTACTGCACGGCCTCCCACTGTCCGCCATCTCGTCGGTGCTGCTCCAATTATGCAGCTCCGGGAGATCGTGGTGGCCTCCCGGACACTCTATGGAGGGACCTACGCTCTTCTATCGCATTTTATGCCGAGGGCTTGTAATATAACGACGTCGTTCGTGGACATCAAAGATCTCGCGGCGGTGAAGGAAGCTATTGTGGAGGGGAGGACGAAGGTGTTGTACTTTGAGGCCGTGTCGAACCCGACGCTGACGGTGGCTGACGTGCCGGAGCTTAGGCGGATAGCTCATGATAACCTCATGACGGTGGTGGTGGACAACACATTTGCTCCGATGGTGATGTCGCCAGCGAGGTTGGGTGCTGACGTGGTGGTTCATAGTATCTCCAAGTATATTAGTGGTGGGGCCGACATCATTGCAGGTACTTTTGTTTGCTTTTCCCATTTTCCAGCATCTTTCTTTTGTTTGTAATCTAGTACGTGGGTCTGCGAATGTCCGACGGTTAAAAAGTTTTTTACAGTAATTTGTTGTTTTGTGGATCTGATTTCTTCCAACTTGGATTCTGACGTTGTCGTTTTATTAAATAATATTTTTTTAACATTCCTCTTTTACATTATACTAATAAAAAAAAGAATTATATAATTAATATATTAATGTTAAATAATAACTTAATTATTTTTTTAAAAATTTAGATAATTTAATAATTTTTTAATATTTATATATCAATTAAAAATAACAATTATTTTAAAATATAAAGAATATGACAGCGATTTCAATTGCCTACGAGAGTGGAAAAAAACGGAAATGATTTCGGTGAATAAATTTATCTTGTTTCTTTATTTCTTATAAAATTCTAGATGCAGAAATAAGATGATAGTATCACGTTAACTAATTCTCTTATACACATCTAGATGTGTATAAGAGACAGATTTAGCTTTTTGTGAAAATGAGAATGGATATGGTGACAATAAAATTTAGTTAGGTAGTAAGATGTTAATACGGTAACAGGTAACAACGCATTGCAGAGTCATCAATAATTTTTATCTTCTCAAAGATCAATGCCAAATGTTAATGCCACCTTAAAAGTATAATCAAATGACCAAATTGTTCATTCTTCCTTTTAGTCTCCCTTTATAGGAACAAGGGTATTTTGGTCGTTTAATTGTACTTTAATAGTGGCATTAACAATCTTGGATGTGGCAGTAACATTTGCCTATGGGGATTCTCTATGCCCCAAATCTTTGCCCCATGACCAAAAATTCTTGACATCAAATGGTTGGCAAAGGTAGGACAAGTTAAAATCAATTTTAAGAAGTAATTTTTATGTAATAACATTTAATGCACTAAAAATTTTTATACGAATAGATATACATTTATATTATGTGTGAATTGTTTAAATATTAAATATTATTTTTTTATATATAATATGTACTTGATTCAATATAAAAAATTTTATATACCGATAATGTATAAAATATTAACCCTATATTATATACCCATAAGATGCCGAATTTGGTATGCGAAACCTACCCATTTAGATCGTTCTTGGGACCAACAGATGTACCAGAGAGAAGGTGTTTTGTCACAAAAATGATCACATGCCAGCTCTAGACTAAGTCGGCCGCATTTATATTTCTTTTTCCCCAGTTTTTGGCTTCTTGCTGCATGTGGCATCCACTATAGCAACGAGTGGATTAGTGCGATTGCTGCCATTGTCTTCTTTCGGACTACATAGGTCTATCTCCATTCCAAGACTCTTTTAAGTTTAACAGGGAATATACTTTTATTTAAGAAATCCTAATCTAAGTCCTGCTGGATTTTGGAACATGCTCACCATACTGTAAATGGACTTATTATCCCACTTTGACATTACTTGATCGGAAAAATATTTAACTAGATTGGAAATTTTATTTATACTAATTCATGTTATTTAATTTTTTAATTCACACCAAATCCACACTACAGGGCCCGAGTGTACTTAAGTGCTTCTTATTTAATCGAGTTAACTTTCTTTAAAATGAGAAAATGTCATTTAGGACGCTTAATTTTTGCTATTTTAAGTACTATATATGCTTTGTGTTTGTTGAATTACATGAAATTGTGTTGCATCTGTTCAATACGAAGTCATTTTATTATCTTGGGGGGTCAATTGCAGATCCTGTGTAGCAGAATCAAAGAAAATCTAGCTAGCTTTGTCTTCATTCTGGCTATGAAAGAAAATGCATGTATCATTTGAAATTTTGGAAGCTCTATTAATCCAGGAAAAATAAAATAAAATTCATGTAACGGGTACTAATTAAATGTTGGCTGATTGACAGGTGCTGTGTGCGGTCCAGCGAGCCTGGTGAACTCCATGATGGATCTTCATCAGGGTACTCTGATGCTGCTTGGTCCTACAATGAATCCGAAGGTGGCTTTCGAACTTTCGGAGAGGCTTCCTCACTTGGGCATGAGGATGAAGGAGCACTGTCACCGGGCTCTAACGTACGCTACCAGGATGAAGAAACTCGGCCTCAAGGTGATCTACCCGGGCCTGGAAGAACATCCTGATCATTCTCTGTTGAAGTCATTGGCAAATAAAGAATACGGTTTTGGTGGGATTCTTTGCGTGGACATGGGTATCTAACTGAGGAAAGGGCGAATCGTTTCATGAATCTTTTGCAAAACTACGCTCAATTCGGGTTCATGGCTGTTAGTTTGGGATACTACGAGACCTTAATGTCTTGCTCAGGGAGTAGCACGAGCAGCGAAATGAACGCAGAAGAGAGGGAGTTGGCGGGGATTTCGCCTGGATTAGTTAGGATGTCAATTGGATATAGTGGAACCCTGGAGCAGAAATGGAGCCAGCTAGAGAAGGCTCTTTCCAGAATGCAGGATACAAATTTGTTCCAAAAGCATTAATTAGATTATCTCATGTGTTGTATTAGTCTTTTAAAGTGCTAAATATCTTCTATTTCACTTTCTGTTCCAATCTGTCTCAAAACGGTTACTAGTATTATATGTAACTAGTGGCTTTTTAATTCCCCTGTATATTAACTTCATATTATGCTATGCTTGTGTTGAATATTAATAGCATGTTTATCTCTGCTGGACTTAATCTTTGTCTTCTTACAATTAAAATTGCTTCATTTGTTTGCATACTTGGTTGAACACAACAAATTTAAATGATAAAGGTCAATAATCAATCCATATCTTTCCTATAGTGCTCTTGTTCCTTCTAATTAACATGCCTCCGTAACAAATCTAAACACAAACTAAAACGGGGACAGGAAAGAAAATTTTGCACTTCTTTTGGGCTAGAAGGCTATTGTCTTGGCAATGTGAACCACAAATCAAACAAATCATAGCCCTCCATGTTTCATCTCTTACTACTTGGTCTTTTCTAAGCCAAAAAAATTTAATTGTCCACTCTTAACCTAAATGTATTTCTTTTTGTCACATTTCTTGAAACATAATATGGATATCTGTTATAACTATCTATGATGCACAGTACCATTAACTTTAAACCTATAAAATACAAGTTTATAAATTGTAATACTTTAATAGAACTCTAAAACTTTTTCATATAATATCAATTTATGTTTTTTTTAAATTTTTTATCAAACGACATTGTTTCATTAACTATAAAACACATAAAAGCACATTTCATATTACTATTAGCTTATTATCGTCCAATCTTCTTGTGCTACAATGAGCTAAGTTGTCATATGTTTGTTAACTAAAAGTAAAACTCAAAAGTCACATCCTAATACCTTTAAATTTAAAAAAAAAAAAAAAAAAAAAAAAAAAACATATCCAGCTATAAGTAACGATTTTCTTACCGCCATAAAAGTGTCATTCGATTTTTGCTACCCATAATTCAGCGTTTGATGAAGTAAGTACCACGATAAGTTGATCTATCATGGCTCGAAAGAAATAAGTAATCTATCGTTATATAAATTATTTTTTTTCTTACCAAAAAAAAAAAAAATTGAGGATAAAATCCTGAGTCCAACAAGGCCCAGATTATATGCTTCTATGAGGCCTATTTACAAATGGGCTAAAAAGCCTAGTACTGTAAAAACCACACTCTTCTCCTGTATTGGGCTTGACGACACCCCAAAAGAAAGGTTTAAGAAACCCTAGCTATAAATGGTGCTGATTTGTTGATCAGCAAAGACCCAGAGACACATAAGAGGCACAGAAGAGAGAGAAGGCGGAAAGATGCAGATTTTCGTGAAAACCCTAACCGGAAAAACCATAACTCTCGAAGTCGAATCGAGCGATACCATTGACAATGTGAAGGCCAAAATCCAAGACAAGGAAGGCATCCCGCCGGACCAGCAGCGGTTGATCTTCGCCGGAAAGCAGCTCGAGGATGGCCGGACTCTCGCTGACTATAACATCCAGAAAGGTTTCTTCTTTTTTCCTTTTGTTTGGTAAAAATGGGGAAATAATAATAATCAAAATGATTTGGAAAAATTTTGCAGAGTCCACACTGCATCTGGTGCTGAGGCTTCGCGGTGGAATTATTGAACCGTCTTTGATGGCTTTGGCTAGGAAGTACAACCAGGAAAAGATGATTTGCCGCAAGTAATTTTTTTTTTTTTTTTATGAAATGTTTTCTATTTTTATTGACTAATATTGTAGTAATAGCAATGGTGTTGACTGCATAGACATATCAAATTGGTAATGATAAGTGGAGGAAATGTTTCTTTTTTTCGTTTTCGAAGCAGTGTGAAGTCTTTTAATTTGTGTTAGGATGCACTTGTAATAAGGGATTAGGCTGATGAAAATTGCTTTATGTGTATTAAGACTTATTGTTATTAGTTCATGTTTATGGATTATTTAATTGGGAATTTGCTGTTTTTAGATAATTGTCCTTGTGAGTTATATCATTGCAATGAGTTTAACTCTGTGATATAACATATTTTATTGTGGTTCGCGTCTTTGATTTCCCTGGTATGCATGTTTTACCAACTAAATATGCCTGTCAATTGTATGCTGTTTATCTTTGTTTGGTTTGGATCCATTTATCAATTATGTTTGGATGCTCTATGAAATTGCCTAGTGTATAACAAATCAACAGAATTTTCTTTTGGGCTCTATTTTTCATCATATAAACTTGATGAGTCTTGGGCCGCATTAGCTATTCGATAGTTATAACTGGCCTTACCCGAGAAATGTTCTTGAAGAAGGTGCAAGTGATGGGGGGGTTGACCATTATTGTAGTTGAAGTTGTAAAATCAAATATTGTGGTTTCCTCTGGTTTTCCCTATTTTAGAAATGCAAGCTGCAACATCTTGTGTGACTGTTAACGATGCCAGTTTTCATGATTTTCACATGGTTTTCTATGTCACACATCTTGTAGTTGTCAGATTGCACACACTACTTCCTGTTTGTATGTGACGGGTTTTAATCTGATACAAAAATAGCTATTATTTCATATTTTCATTGTATCGTTTAGAAGTATTCATTTGTAGTTTCGTGTTTTGAACAAAATCATCCTATAGTTGAGCAATTTAGGCTTGGATACCTCTTAGTAAGCTCTGTGTGTTTCATTGAGTTGAATTGTGAAATCATGCTACCATGTGTCAAGAACACAGAATAGTATCTGATCATAATGTATTCTTTAGGTGTTATGCTCGTCTGCATCCCCGTGCTGTGAACTGCAGGAAAAAGAAGTATGTGGGCACAGCAACCAGGTTATTATATTTAGACAGTTGCAATACATACTTTAAAGAAATTTCTCATGTATTTGCCTTACAGTATTAGTTTAGGTGACTTAATCTTTTTAATTAATTTTGGATTGCAGTTGAGGCCAAAGAAGAAGATCAAGTAGATATATATATCTTGGATATCATCCATCAGGCTTGTAGTGGAAGATTGTCGGAGCTTGCAAAAGTTCTTTGAAATGATTTTGTTTAAGTTTGGTTTCTGCTAGTTATTGTGAACCCCTTTTAATACTTTTCTGGTGACTTGTGAACTTAATTTATGGCTTGGTGGATGGTTTATATTCTATTGGTTTAAGGATACCATCTTTATTTTTGGATGCTTGTGCTTGCATTTCCTTATAACTTACCTATTACGTGTGAACTTGGGTGCGCGACCTAAGTGCTTCTAAAGTTGCGCGAACCTTTATTTTTTTGGGTAAATCTATTTCTTTGTGTTAATCATCTGAACTAAGGATAGACAGGGGAGGGTAATCCCCAACCAATTACAGGGTGATCTATTTCTTTTTTTGTGCTAATTGTTAGTGCATGAGGAACAAAGATGTATAATAGTTTGATTTTGTTGTTGCGCAGTTGCCACTAGTTATGGAGAGTGGAAAGCAACAAAGGATGTAACAATACAAACGTGTTCCATCTTCCATCATTTATATCTCTTGCAAAATAGAAAATCATCATTGCAATGGCATGGCTAAACACGAGCAAAGCTTCAAATCAGCATTTGATTCTGCCTAAGCATTGACATGATGCGTGATTACACAGGGCGGGCTGGAAGCTTAAATTTGGTCATTAGATAATTAATATGAGAGGAAAATAATCTAAATTCTGGTTAGGATGTAAACTGAAACACGAGCAAGCAATCTCAGTTTGACAATTATATGTTCAGATAATTCGGTAATACTAAATTATAAACAAAAAAAAATGCACACATTTTTACACGACTGGTGTAACGATGCATTGGTTAAATGGAATCGTAGAAGTTTGGCTCGGATTCTTCGAACTCACTCGAATTTACTAGTTTTCGAATTATTTTACAAGTTAATCTTGAAAATATATATATTATATTATATTTATTAATTATGTTTGTCTACCTTTTTATGTATTTATATTTTAATTTTGTTGATATATGTAAAATTATGAATTCCAATTCTTATTTTCAAGACTTGAATTCAGTTCAAATTCGAATTCAAGTTTTGTTAAAAATAAACTATAGTAAAATAATATTTACCGAACTTTTTCGTGGTTAAATTAGCCTTCCAATTCAAAATCCAGCAATTTGAGGAAAGGGGGAAAATGGAGTCTTCACAGAAAACTGCGGGAACGCTTGCTAGTGGCAACGGCAACGACGGCTCACCTGTGGTGGAACCCATCACCATCTCAATGGACGACCCCAAGCAAAACCTGAACCAAAAAAATAATTCAATTCAGGAAACACTAGGAATACTCCACCAGCTATACATCACCGTCACCTTTTTCCCAGCTCCCCTCATCCACCGCCTGTACTATCCCTTTACTCCACTGGGTTCTATCAAATTTCAATTTTTAATTCACTCCATTTTTTTATTTTTTATTTTTATCAGGAATAATCTGGTTTTGGAGCTTGATAATATGTCCAAATTGGCTGACAAGTGCGACATTCGGGTCCCTACGGAGGTTCTCAAGTTAGTTTTCTTTTTTTCTGTTTTATTTCTTTAAATGGTCAAAGGTTTATTTATTTATTTTTATTTGGTAAAGTAATTTTTGGTTGGAGCCCAGATGTGTGTTAGTGTTGGATGTTTTGCTTCAGTTTCTGTTTCTGAGAACTGAAAGTCAAGTGTGAGGATTGATTGGACCATGCAGTTTCGTTGATGATGGAAAGAATCCGGATGAATTCGCTAGGGATGTTCTCAATAGTGCATTGCCAAGAATCAGATTACCAAAGGCAAAACCGACGCCTTCAAGGTTTGATTTTTCTTTAAATCCCGACTAGTTTTCATTTTTTGTTGAGTTTTTGTTTAGCATCTGTTTTGTAATCAAAATTTGTGTAGTACATTACCCTTTTTTTTTTCTGGGTAAAAAAACGATAGGATATTTCATTAATTCACACGTATAAAACTATACAATATGAGTAAAGACTCATTCAACAGCAATTAACTTGCAAGCAAGGGAATGATTCTCTCCAAGTCAACTCAACGTTCGTGGTACAACCAATTGAAGCTATTCTATGATAATTACACTATCTGCTTAGAACAAGTAGCAAACATCTCCTTTAAGTTTAATATGTCTCCCAATGAGGTACTTAGCAGTAGATCAGAGCAATCTCCTTGATTAAACTTCTTTAACAGCCTTCTGGAGTTTGTGTGAATCACAATCTTAGTCCATCCTTCTTGTGCAGCTTTGATCATGGCTATCTTGACTGCCTCTGCCTCTTCTACTTCTAATATACCAATTCTCCTTTCTTTATAAGCCCATGCCTTAATGGTTACAGCGTCACCATTTAATCTTAGCTGCAATTCCAACACCTGTGCAGCCTGAGTTTACCTGGACATCCACTGCTGTAACAATAGACACTGCTTCCTTGTCCCAAAATTTTTCTTCTGCTTCACAATTGATGTCAGATGTTTGATTGTTGTTCCTCTTCTCTGTCTGAGCATTACTTTCTTCCCATTCACTCCATTCTTTGCAAGCTCTATTCACAGTTTCCACAAAAGATCTCAACTCATTCTGGAATTGAAATAAATTCCTCTGCTTCCAAATCTGCCAGAGAATATTGACAGTTAATCCTATGTGCTTATCATCATCTGGTCTTTTCCTTGCCTCCATTAATTCTCTCCACCAGCCTTTAAAATTACTTCTGAACTCTAATAAACCTTCCCAACTTATAGGAGCAAATTTCCAAATCTCCTCAACTCTAGGACACAAAAACAGGATATGTTCAGTGGTTTCCATCTTGTTACCACACCACTTACACCAAGGACTACCAACCTTCATTCTATCAAACATTTAAGAGACAAAGTTATTGGGAATACCTTGGTTTAAGCATTTCCAAATGAAGATTTTCTTTTTTTGATTCACCTTCAGTTTCCATACGGATTTCCAGTCTGAGTGATTCATTTGCCTGCAGCTTGTGCCTTGCTCAGTGTTCCATCCATTGCTTCCACTCCTGCTTAATTCTATGCTTAGTCTGTAACCAGAGCTGACTGTATACTCTCCTTTCTGATCCTTTGACCACTGCCATTGATCGTTTTTGCCAGATAAGCTGACTGGGATCTTCACTATATCTTCAATATCTTCTTTGCAAAAGTATAGTTGAAGAGCATTATTATTCCATCTGAAACCTTGTATGAGATCACTAGCCTTCAACCATGGGGGGGTTCTCACCTTGAGGTGTTCTAATCTTTCCATTGGGGCTGTTCATGATCCATTTATCTTTCCACATGTTAATACTTCTTCCATTCCCCACTTTTCTGAACATACCTTTTTGTAAGATGTCTCTCACACTAAGCAAAACTTGTATAGAAGCCAGATCCATGATGCATTATGACACTTCTGAATATCAAAGAAAGCTGCCTTCCTACGGTATTTTGCTTTAAGCACTCTGCTAACAAGGAGGTTGGGCTGAGTTAAAAACCTTCAAGCCTGCTTAGCCAATAATGCTCTGTTGAAGTGCTGTATGTCTCTCAACCCGAAACCACCAAGCTGTTTCTCTTGAGTAATTCTACTCCAGCTAATTCACTGACTTTTCTTCTCATCAGGCTTGGCTCCGTTCCAGTATCTTGCCATTAACGCGTTAATCTCCTTACAGAGTTTATTAGATAACTTAAAACAAGACATCACACATGTAGGGAGAGCCATTAGAACAGATTTGAGAAGTACCAGACCTGCTGGGCTGAGCAGATTCTCCCTCCAACTTTCCAGCTTCTGTATCACTCTTTGTCTGACAAATCCAAACACTTCTTCTTTTGATCTAGTCACCACCATAGGAAGACCTAAGTATTTCCCTTGAGTCACAATCCTACGAATCCTTCCCAACTGGTTACAAATAGCCTGTTTTTTCTCCTCAGTGGTATTTTTACTAAAAATGCAACAGATTTCTCAGTGTTGATTAGTTGTCCAGAAGCCTTCTCATACATTTTAAGAATTCTTTTAAGCTACTTAGCTTCTTGCACATTTGCTTTACAAAAAATGGAGTCATCTGCAAAAAATAAGTGGGTTATAGTAGGGCCCTCCTTACTGATCTTAAGGCCAGTTACCTCCTTTAGCTGAGCAGCTCTACAAAGAAGATTAGAGAACCCTTCTGAACAAATGAGAAAAAGATAGGGGGGATAAAGGATCCCCCTGTCTCAATTCTCTAGAAGGTTTCACATGGCCTTTTTTGACCCCATTAACATTAAATGAGTAAGAAACAGGGCAAACAACTATAAATCCAATTCAACCAAATGTCACAGAATCCCATTTTCCTCATAACAGCCATAAGGTAATTCCACTCTACTCTATCATAGGCTTTTGACATGTCCAACTTGAGAGCAACACATGTAACCATCCTTACCAATTCTCTTATTTTTCAAAAAATGTATTTATTCATGTAAAATTATAACATTATCAACAATTTGCCTACCAGGGATAAAAGCAGACTGATTTTTAGACATACATTTATCCGATAAGGGCTTAATCCTGTTGGCCAACAATTTGGAAATGATTTTGAAAAGGACATTACATAACTGATGGGCCTGTACTGAGTTACTCTAGAAGGATTATCAATTTTAGGAATGAGGGTCACCAAGGTTTCATTAACAGCTTTTAACATGCAACCAGAATGAAAGAAACCATGAATAGCACTGATAATATCATATTTAATAATAGACCAGAAGTGTTGAAAGAAAAGAGGGGTCATACCATCTGGTCCTGGGGCTTTATCCGGTTGCATGGAAAACACAGCAGTTTCAACTTCAGTTTCAGTGAATGGTCTAATGAGTTCCTGGTTCATCTGTTTTGTGATTGTGGTAGGAATTCCCTCAGTAACATCATTAAACACTGATCATGAGGATGTATAAGTAAATAACTTATAAGTTTCTCCTCAATGAATTGACTTACCTCTTCCTCAGATAAAACCACCTTCCATCCTCTTTCTGTAACCTGTCCAGTCTGTTATACTTTCTCCTGGCTTTCACTGTAGCGTGGAAATATTTTGTGTTCTTATCTGCTTCCTTAAGCTACTGTTTCCTAGATTTCTGACTCCAGTACATTTCCTCCTCCTTGTAAGCCTTTCAAAGCGCAGACTTGATGGTAGCCAAGTCCTTCTCTGATCTTGAACTGGTATTATTTCTGACCTCCCTCAGCTTGCACTTAAGCTCCCTAATTTTCTTGCCTGAATTCATCTGCCTTTTCCTGCTCCAGTTCAACAGTGCCAACCTACATTCTCTTATTTGCCTGGTTATTTTAAATAACCTGGAACCCCTCTGCTCCTTATCCCAAGCAGTTTGTACTACCTCCTTAACTCCTTCGTGGTTAATCCATCTTTTATGAAAATAAAATGTTAATGGCTTCTCTTAACCTTCCTGTTAGCAGCATCAGTCATCAACAAAATCATGCTATGGTCAGAGGAGTCATTCTCAATGTGTAAGCACTTTGCCCCTTTCAAAAGTTGCATCCCATTCTGGGCTACACAAACCTCTATCCAGTCTCTGGTAAATTTTTTCCCCTTTTTCCCACATATTACACCAAGTCCAGGGGTTCCCCTTAAATTCCACTTCAAGAAGATTGTTCTGTCTAATAAATTCTCTAAAGGGTTCAAAGCTGCTGTTGGGTCTCACCCTTCCTCCCCATTTTTCCCCATTAGAAGTGATATCATTAAAGTCTCCAATTATAATCCATTTGTCACCCCATAAAAGCTTCCTTCTCTCAATTACTTTTTATTGTTCCTTTCTAGTTTTAGCCTCACAGCTTGCATAAATCCCAACTAACCACCAACTAGCATGAGAATCGTTATCTTCAATATGCAATTCAATAGTAAAAGCAGAAGTCAGTACCTCAACAACTTTGATACTGGGTACTCTTCCAAAACATAGCCATCCCTCCAGCTTTATTGCAAGCATCAATAATGAACTGATTCTCAAATCTCAAAATATTTTTAATTTTCTCCGTATAACTTCGTTTATTCTTAGTCTCAGACAAAAACACAACATCTGGGAAATGGAGTAAGCAACACTCCTTGAGCTGGGAAATTGTCAAGGGTCTTCCCGCACCTTGACAATTCCACACCAAAGCCTTCATTGATAATTGGAAGACCACTCCAGGCTGGTCTTCTCCACCTTTTCAGTATAAGGGCTGATCATCACTGCAGTTGTCCTACTTTTCTTCTCTTGTTGGATATTCTCCAGTAGCATCCCAGACTGATCCTTATCCACACACAATAAGGAAATCACCAGCATTTGTTAATTCAGCTAATGGTGTCCTTTCAACTTTCCTATACTCATTTCCTTTCAATTTCTTGTATCTCCTCATTTTCTCCCTTTTCTGTAGTTGTTCTCCACCTGACAAATCNGGCACTTCCATTGGACCTCCCCATCCTTTATCCATTCCACTCCCCTCAGTTGAATAATTCTGCTGGGAATCTGGGCATTCATCATTTATAAGTCAACCAGGGTCATCAAATCATTACCTTTATCCCCTTCATGAATTTGGTTCACCTTCATGCCATCAGTTACCTCTCCCTGAACTTCACCCCTTTCACTCCTTTCTCTATCACTCCTATTCTCCTTACTAGCACTCCCCTCTATCACATGTTTCCCATTACTCTTAAGAGAGATCATCAAAGGACTGGATGTTCCTTCCTTCTCCACTACCCCCTTCCCTACCTCCCCAACCATGCTCCTCTCGTTCTTTCCTGGAGACCCCCCTTTCTCTTTAACCTTTTCTCCCTCGTTCTTATCTCCTGTACCTGACCAATCCGCTACTTCTCTTCCACCAACGTTTTTACTCTCCTGTCTCTTATACACATGGGAGATGTGTATAAGAGACAGGATGTATACTATTCACTCTCATCCATTGGATCAGTAAGAGTTTGGTTTAGCTAATTCCACCAACACTTGAAGTTTGATATACTTGCCTTCCTCCCAGCTTGGGATATTAAAACATCTTTTACATTCATGCAAACTGAGCCAATTTCTACCCACACTCTTAGATAACCAATGTAAGGGAAGATTCCAAACCTGGACCCACAGATAGGCTTCTCTGAAAGCTGCTATAATTCTCTTTAATGCCTTCTTCCCATTTCTTCAAGACAAGAATCTGCTTATCAATTATCCATGGCCCTCCCATCAGAACATGATCCATCTCCTCAGCATCTCCAAAGACAAACTGAAAGCAATTAGCCCTAATTTCTGACACCTGCAGTCTAGATATCTAGGATACTTCCATATTTGATTAGCAAAATTCTTCATTCCAGTATAGTTCATCATCTTATCCCCAATCATCATCCCTATTAGACTTGTGTAGTACATTACCCGTTATTGAGTGGAGAGTTAATCTTCAAACTTTGGTAATTTGCCAATTACGAGCTTCTTTATTTAATTGTAAAGCCACATTCTGTTCAACAATATATCTTGTTTTGTTACTTCGGAAAAAAAAAAAAAAATACACAAAAATGAATGTAGATAGACTTGTTCCTGCTCAAGTCATGTCGCGGGATCTTTACAAATCATCTCTATCTTAGGAACCATACATCAGATCATGCAAGTGTACAACAAGTAGATTGCTTAAGAAAAGGGGTTACAGCTATGAATTGAAATTGTAAAACAGAAAGTGAAGTTCCATTAAAAAAATTGAGACTTCAGTTTTACTTTTCCGCGATTAGTAAGTTGTTCTCCAGCCTTGTCGAATTTCTATTATCAAAAGTAATTATAACAATCAAAATGAGAATATAAAGTTTCACTTGATGCAGTGCAACAAGATGTTTGCTGCTATTTCAAATTATGATTCGTTTTTGTTCTCTATTACTCTGTTTATATGATTTTTGCTCTTATCAGTATATCTTTTACCTTTTTTTATGCAGGATTTGCGTAGGCATCTTCTAGAGGAACTTGAACAGACGTTCCCTGATGAGTCTGATGAGGTGGAAACTTACAGGGAGATATGTGGAAGCTCTGCAGCTGTGAGTTCATATTTAATTTGTATCCTTGGTACTATTCACTAAATATCTTGAAAGATGGATCATAAAATAACTTTGATCAGCTTTGTTTATGAAATACTATGTTTTATTGCACCCCTACTTTTCGTAGTTGTCTCCTACATTGCTAACTAAGTTAAATGTCTCTTAAACATATTCTAGACAGTGATCTATAGAATAAGTAAAATATTTACTCACTGGGTACATGAAAAGCCACTTTTCAATTGCAGCTACAGTAATAGTAAATGTCCTTTTATGCCACGAGCTGAAGTGTTTGGACCTGGGTTGAAAGCATTTCGAACTCCTAGCTGTGATATTGCTTTTATCTGCTGGAACATATTAACCAAGAGACACCGAGGGGAAAAAAGAGGACCTAGGTTGTGTGAGAGAGGGATGCTTATTAAGTGAATTTTGGTTGTGATACTGGCAACTATTTGCAGAGACCTCTGGCATTTGCAATACAAGACAATGACCATTCATTTCAGATGTTGATAAGATGAGATATTCTTTTTTGTAAACAGCAAGTGGAGATGCTCTGTGTATATGCTGTAATGTATTTGTCTAAACATAGTGCAATTGTATCAGCAAATAGAATTATACTAGTTCTACAGATATTTATACTTCCATGTTATCACATTCCTCTCAATCAGTAGAGTGTCTTCTAAATGCTTTTCTCTCTTCCACTATTTGGCTTTTCAAAATCCAGCCTACCAGGCTGATATTCCCCCAACTTCTTCTTTGGTTGGTGACTTACCTGTCTTTAATTGTAATGCAGGATGGTTTGTGCAAGCACAAAGCATGCTAGCAAATGGAGATGTCAAGGTGAAGACTGAAATGATGACTGCTTAATTGGTATAACTTTCCATAGCCTTGTATTATGGACCCTTGTGAATAGAAACATGACATTTCAAAGGCTGTGCTTTGAAAAATGCGGGTTTTGCTTGAGATGCTAACAGACATGCTTAGGGGGGTCTTTGGTTTAAGGGATTTTATTGTCAGCTATGGGTGTCAAAATATTGATGCCTACTTGTTTCATTTTCTTGACACCAATGGGAATAATAATTTTGTTGAATGTACTTGATGTGTATATGTGGCATGTCCCATTGTAGCTCTCCACTGGACCATATATACACACACCTGTACTGCATGGATCCTCAGTAGCAACTAGGAATTAAGTTTGAAAGGAGGATATACATACATAGCAGATAGGTGGATCAACCACATGGTTTTGACTATCATGAGAATCTTGTGGCTACAAATATGCCTACGAGGCAAAGGAGTTCTGGTATACACGAGTATCTAGTGAGTGACATTTTAATACATGGTTGGGGCATCAAAGTCATCCAGATTAATTTTCCCACATTATTGGCCTGCTGACTGGTTTTGAAGACCAGAACTTGTGACTCTGTATCAATGATTTCACTGCTATTATCCTTGATGAAGTTCATAGCTCCCACCACAGTGAGTTGCAACTTGAATTTTCTAGAAGAACACTGGTCTCGAAGTTGCATCCATCCTCCGTTGATGTTAAGGAACCATCAGCTATTTGTGCCATGTGAAGAGCATTATTTACTTCTCCCAGGGAATCAGCATCCTGAACAGAATTTTGGCATGCGTTCATGCATAGTTCGTGGCTGCTTGCTTCTAGTAGAAACTTGGTTGTCTCATCTGTTCCCAACTTTATTCCGTCTTTCGCGTGTTCTTCTTTTGTATCTTTTAGAGTAAATTGCCGAAGTCTTTGAACCTGTTGATCAAGGAATTCTTCTGCTAGTTATTAAATAAATATGTGCTTTTATATGTTCATACAAGTTCAGGACAATATATATACCTGGATGTGTAGGGATTCATTCTCTTTCTTCAGGGACTCAAGCTTGGAGCTCAGGTCGTCATAACTAGCTTTAAGCGTGCTGTATTCTTGCTCAATTTGCTTCGACTTGGATCGAGCTCTCTTATTCTGAAACCATATAGCAACCTGGCGAGGCTGCAGCCCGAGCTTGTTAGCCAACTGTTGCTTTACCCGAAACTCTGGCCTCGACTCTGCCTCGAACATATTCTCCAAAGACTTAATCTGGTCATCATTAAACCTTCTTTTGCTAAAATTCTTGCTGATCTCAAAACTGTGTACCGAGTGGAGCTCGAGCTCTAGCTCATCTGAAGGGATTTGTGCAGTCCAAGCTGATGCTATTGGACATGCTGCTGCTTCTGTTCTTTCAGACATTTTCCTGAGCAAAC
Organism: Cinchona pubescens; assembly: GCA_025175665.1. Taxonomy (NCBI): domain Eukaryota; kingdom Viridiplantae; phylum Streptophyta; class Magnoliopsida; order Gentianales; family Rubiaceae; genus Cinchona; species Cinchona pubescens. The sequence continues at coordinate 709,931 of JANKKI010000375.1, forward strand.
TTCTTCAAGAATGAGTTGTTGTAAGCTTAATAATTATAGTGTAGTACATTCATTTGGTAAAGAGTCCGATATGGTCCAACGAGGGTACGTGTGCAGCTCATTATTTTGTGGGCCTCCCTCAGATGACGAAAATGATAAGTAAAGGTATTAGCTGTCTGCCCACCTTGGACTTCATACTTCTTGTTGTCGATCATTTGCCACTTTATTGTACATCTTCTTCCAATCTCATCACCTTTTTTACCCTTTTAGGTTTCTGGGCTTCTATTTGCATATACAACTTGGCCGCTGGGGATACGGCCACGAATGTGTGCAGATATGTTTTGGGGAAAAAAAAGGACCTATTTTTTTACTTTCATCAAGTTCTTTTGGCGGTTTGGCCTTTTTTATTTTGATATATTGTGGGGTAATATACTTGGTTAGCTATTTGTTTTCTAAGTACTTGAGGAGAATAAGGACTAAGTACGTGTACGAAGGAGGTGTTTAGCTCATATTTGATAATCATAATTAGAATTAGAATTAGAAATATAAACTTAATTATCGATGGGTAGCATGAGTTTATATCATTTTCTTTTACTTATTCGACTTAAATAAGAAATGAATGGAATGAAAGTAGATATTTTTTAATATTATTATTCTTATATTAATTAACTAAATAACATCTATAATATTATTAATTTTAATTTTTATTCTTTCTTTTCGTACTCATAAATCAAATATATATATTTTTTAACGGAGATGGATGTCAACCTCAAGTATTCAACTAAGGCAACCGCGGTCACTCTCTTCCGAGCAAAGGTTGCCACGTTAAATATGAAAAAATACTATTATCCGAATGGCGACGCACTTAAGCTGGAATAATAGATCACTGCCAACAAATTGGGCTGTCCGAGCAACACGTAGTGCTTACATGCATGGTCTTGCTCTTATTGGAAATTTTCAGGATTTTTTTTGTTGCCACATGGCTTCTTGGTTTAGGCTGTATAATAGGAAATATAAAGTGTAAAAAAAAAAAAGAGGCCATGGCATTTTTGTTTGAGATAATTCTCCTTAAAACCCTATGGTAAATTGTTTTTTAAGCATCAATTATTCTTTGTATTGAGTCCTTTTTGTTGGTCAAATAAATATGATGCAACGAAACCTAAATCCCGGGCCAGGTCTTGCAAAAAGGAACAATCCAAAAAGTGACGGTTTAGCGAGTTTCAAATACATATTTTGAAGATTATATAACTCACTTATCAAGAGATTCAATCACCTTAATTTCGGGTTTTCTATTGAATTTATGCACTTCTAGAGAATGTATCAAGAGACAGAGTTGGTGCATTTCTTCTAAAAATAACCTTAAAAAAAGGAAATGGAGAAAACACTTTATTCTCGCCTTTGTATTACTGAAAATTCCACCTCTGATTAACTTAGATTTGTTCAGATTTCTTGCATACTCAATTTTAAATTGAGTGACACACGTATGCACTTGATAACATAACTATATTATGTTAATGTAGTATCCTCATACGTATATCATATACCATATTAAAAATATACTATGTTAATTTTCTCATGATTTCAGTGTTACATTTTTTTTTTTAATATACTTATTTGGGTGAAATTTAATAATATTAACGTAACAAATTTTATTTTACAAACGAGTGACGAAATTAATTTATACACACTCTACTGCCATATACTTCAAGTGAAAATTCGTAACTACTCACTCCGCATTACGGAGTGAGTATTACACACGTTGAATAATTGAAAAATTATAAATTTTATCTATTTTTTCATAATTTCAACTATTATCATATTCATTTTATATTATTAAATAAGTAATCAAAATTTATTATACTTCAAGGAAAAATACTTACATAGACTCGATTTTTGGCATCACCTGTAGACCCTGCGGTCAAAATTAAATCATCTAGAATGTGTATAAGAGACGGCTTATGTCATAAATTTCATAACATTTAATTTACACCACAAGATTTATAAGTGGAATCAAAAATCAGATCTACTTATACACATTCCGAGACACAATATGTGACAAATGTATTTAAATTTGGACTTAGGTGCAAGATAGTGCTACTCTCGTACTATACCTTGCCAGTCTACTGAAAGTGAGTAGACCGTCAACCAACAATTAGGCCGTGATTTTTGCTGGACTATTAGTAGTACCTCTCCTATTGCATAGACCTACTTGACATGATATGGGCTGATAGGACTTGTGTCCCGTAACTTGAGCCTACTATGCTGAGAAGAGGCCGATAATAGTAATCTAACCAAAGTTTGAGCCCAGACTCTCCAAGTATTCAAGGTTGAATCTTGTATTCCACTACTAGATCTAGTATAAGATGTTAGTATAACTTATAAGATCCTAGGCAATGTTTCGTTGCTATTTAGGAATCGAAATCAAAATTAAAATTATAAATTTTAAATATCGATTTCGATTTATAGTATATTTTTTTATTTATTTGGTTTGAAATAAGATCTAAAGTTCATTATCATAGTAATAAACTAATTAATTTAAAACTTAAATTACAAGTAGAGAATAAAAGTAGACGTGTTCTAATATTTTCATTAAATTATAAATAAGGAATAAAAATGGATGTGTTTTAATACTTTTATTCTCATAATGATCAATCAAACAACATATATCGATATTATTAATTTTAATTCTTATTTCTTTCTTTTGTATTTATAAACCAAACACCTTCTTAATATGAGTATGTTTTTGTTTGTGATCCAAGAAAATTTTGGCTTAGATCACTTGTACAAATACTTAAGATTAGTTGTGACACTCAACAAGACCATTGGGTTGGAGAAAATTCTTTGCTACTCATTTTGTAATGCGAAGTGAGTATTGTAAGTCGTTGAATGATTGAAAAGTGGTGAAACTCTTCTATTTTTTAGTCATTTCAACGACATGCGGAGTGAGTAATCAAGAACGAATTGGTAGATTAAGGGTTGGGTAGGTACCTCAAATATTCAAAAGTTACCTTTTTTTTTTTTTTGGGTTACTAGTATTACTTTATGTAAATTCAGAAGTTAGTTATGTTTTTATACAGATACTCGAACATTATTACAACTTTCCCCCTCAAAATTTTGGTCTCAAACACTAAACGTAATCCTTAAACCTCATACATAAAATACATAATTTTGTCCCTTTAATCTCAAAATCCTGGTCCACTAACCACCAAGATATTCCATACATATGCAAGGGAACAACAACTAGCCACATATTGGATCAATAAGGCTAGATTTGAAGAATCGACCTTTTTTTAGTGAAAATAAAACTTATTTATTATTAAGGTTGAGTTAGTCAGTTGATTATAATCTAAAACCAATAAATGAAACGGTGGAAGATCGACACTAGCTAATAATATTTGCCTTAGTTCTGTCTCTTATAAAATTTCTTGGGGTACTTCAAGATGTCTAGTTGTTGATGTTTGCATTCGTAGTTTGTAACATAAAGATTATATTTGTATTAGGTTGTGTTTAAAGTTTATCCACTGTTTTGTATGGGAAGAATCTTTGCCGAAATTAAATTAGAAACACACCAACGTACTCCTACTGTATAACATTGGGCGGTGAAAAAGCTTAGCGAAAAAGAATATGCTCAGCTTTTCCACTTTTCAACTGCTCCATCAACCTTTTGCTAACATTATTGCAGAATGATTAAGCATCCCAACAACACAAATTAATTTTTAACAACGCGACCATAGCAGCATTTGATAAAGGTCCAAATTTATCATTGTTTAAAATTAATTAATCTGAAATATTTAAAGCTAACAAATTGATTTAATATACCGGAGTAGTACAATATCTATTAGGTGGATCATTTTAACCCTTGATCAAATACAGCATGGAGAATGGGACCGGCCCTTTGAATAGTCTCTTTTTTTTTTTTTGATAATAAAAAATTTAATTGGAGGATCGGGATTTTTTTCTTTTTTAAGATCACCGACGACAAATATTAGAGTCGACCTTTAAATCTTTTAATAGTTTGATAGTTATGTTTATTAATGATTTTCGTTATCATCAAGATCGATCAAATTTCCTAATGAATTTATGCATAATTCATACAAAAATGTTTTATTTGACGTAAAAAATGTTTTAATCGTATAAGATTTGTTTATGTGGCTTGTGCATTACCAAAAAAAAAAAAAAAAACAAGATGTTATGGAAAGTAGAAATAAAAGGGTAAAAAAATTGTAGTGATCAGGTGTAGCAGCAGGTATCATGGAAGATTGTGTATTGAACCAAAGCAAAAAAAGTGGAGACTAGAGAGGACTAGAGTAGAAAAAGGTCTGTCTTCGTCTCTTTGGAGGATCAAAAATCAAGGCAGGGTTTTTGGTTGGTTTGTGTGGAGTGGGTAGGTCAACCATAGTCGTGAGGTCAAAAAGGGTTTGCTGATTATGATTATTGTTTAGTTTTCCACATAGGTCGAGGACAAGTTGTTGTGACTGTTGATGATGTCCTTTTCTTTAATTTTTCTTTTTTCATTTCTTTTGGGGTTAATAACACTTTACCCCTAAAATAGGAAGTAATTATATGTTATTGTCTTAAACTTAAAAACTTGGCATTTTGTCCCCATATCAACTAATCAACCATTACTTTTCAACTTTGTCACAATAACATATTTATAGACAAAAATGGCATTTAAAGTTAATAACCCTTTGCACTCTAAGTAGGAGTAATTTCACTTTACCCTATAAAACTAAAACAAATACATTTATCTAAATTCGAAGAATCTAAAATTCTGCCATTTACAAATATAAATGCCAACTATTTCTTCTTTCAATTACAATTTTAGATTTATTTTTCTTTGTTTCAAAAGATTGTGAGTTTGAATTATAGACCTTGTATAAATAACCAAATAAAATAAAAATATGGCAAAAATTTAGATTCTGAATTCATTCCATGAATATAATGGCATTTTTACAAAATTAAAAAGCTTTTTTAGTGCCTAAATGTTTAATTTGTTTTAAATATTGTTAAGCATGTTTTTACATTTTTACAATCTTTGAAACCCGATCAGTGTATATTTGAATTTTGATAATTTTTTTTTTATAATTTGCAAAGTTTTCCAAGTGGTTTTCCCATTAGATTTTTTTAGTGAAAATCGATAAATTTCCTTAATACTTATCACCAAATTGTTTATACAAATATGTTAAGTTTTTGATATTTTTGATATTATTATCGAAATCTAACACTTTTATACATTGGTCGCACATTTTCCAAAACGGCATCTTTGGTGGATTCTTTTATTGGCAATATTTTTTTGTAAGTTTCTTGTATGAAAAAACTTTTGATATTACTCCTATCATTTTTATGTGTCCCGGGTATTTTACATTTTATATGTTTTGTAAAAGTAAAATAAATTGCATTTTGGTAAAAAGAATAAAATATATAAAATATCTCCCACGTCAGTTTAGTATTGGCAATTCAACCAATAAACTAAATTATTTTTATTGAATTGATGCATTTAAGTCTAACTGTTTTAAAGATAGTACAATGTATTTGTTTTAGTTTTAAGGGATAAAGTGGAATTACCCCTACTTAGGGGGCAAAGTTTTATTAACTTTATGGGGTATTTTTTCCATAAATATGTTATTTTTACAAAGTTAAAAAAAAAAAAAGAAGAAGTAATGGTTGACTAGTTAACATAGGGGTAAAGTGTCTATTTTTTAAGTTTAGGGTAGCAAAGTATAATTATTCCCTTGTTTAAGGGGGTAAAGTGTTACACCCTTTCTTTTCTTTTCCTGTCCTATTTAAAAATTACTTTGGCTACTTACTAGAGTCGTATTTTATAATGGAAAACACAACTCTTTGAGATCAAGAAAGTGGTTCAAACGGAGATGTTTAATTCATTAAAGTAAATTTATAAATAAGTTCAATAAAATTATTATTAACCATTAATTGTGTTGAACAAATTACTGTCAACGGCGTTAGTATTTTCTCCTCTTCAATTTTGAAGTTGACGTGACACGATAATTAGGGCTAGAGAAATTATGAAAGTGTAACTGCGATACTATAGTGGAGGGAGACAATATCTACAGAAAGATAGTAATCCAATATATAATTTACATAATTACATCTAATTGTCTCGACAAAAAAATACAGTTTAAGTATTAAAACATTTCTATCCGTTTAGGTTGCTGAGTCGTCAGGCAGGGTAATATATATTATTCAACTACCCGTTATCTCTTGTAAATTTGGAAAATTGCCTGAGTGATACGTAACTATGTTGTCCATATCGTAAAACATTATTTGAGGCTCTGAAAGCAAACATTCCAATAGCTTTCCTCTTCCCTGCTGGGGAGGTAACCAAAAGAAAATCGGAAAAAGAACAACCATAGATAATCTGATAATGTAGCACATGTATTAGCATATGGTGCATTTTGGGCATCAAGTGGGGAAAAAGATTGCCTATGAGAAGCATATTTTCATCTGCGAAAACAACACCTTATTTTCTCTTGGATCCTTCTTATTTTTTTTGATCTATTCTCTAATAAAAAGTAAGGAAATAGTAGAATTGTCTACGGTTCTACTTGTATACCTTATATTATGAATTAAATTTATGAAATAAATGACATGCGAACAAAATTTTATAACATTTAATTTTGATCACCAAATTTATAGGTGGAGCTCAAAACAAGTCAGAAGCCGTAAGTATTTTTCTAAAATGTTCACTATAGGGAGTAGGAGAGTTCATGGGTCGGGTTTTTTGGGTTTTCGAGTTCGGGTTTCGTGTCAAGAAATTAAAACTCAACTAAACTAATTTAGTAAGCCAACCCAATCCAACCAAATAGTAATTAATCGGGTTTTCGGGTTAACTCGAAACCCTAAACTAAAAAAAAAGGAAAAATACTTGAATCTCTCAACACTTGCAGCATCATTTTATAGCAACAATTAGTCATTATTCAGGTATTCAGATTTATTCAGGTTGGATTGGGTTTTATTTTCCCTATTAAAGTTGAATAATTCGACCCAAATAATCCGAAACCCGAAACTCAACATATTTTGTTCTAAATTCATTCAGGTTGGGAAGGAATGTTTTGAAGAAGGGGTGAAGTAACTTGTAAGAAATCCAATGGATGAGAATGAAAAGACCCCAGTTGTTAAAATGGTGATGAGAAGCACCTGAGATTTTTCGGACGAATGCTGACCATTCTGGCTTTATCTCAGTCCTTCTGTCTTTGTTGTGTTCAATGCTATCCCCCCGCAAGCTTAGAAAATGAAGTAACGCACTGAACGACATCCCCATTTTCATGTAACACATTAATTGCTGCATTCATGCATTTACAATATTACCCAGAATTAATGTGAACAAAATAAAAATGAAAATAAAAATAAACTCAAGAGGCAAGTAAAAAGTAATCCCTCAATTGGAAATCAATGCCGCAAATGTTGTTAATTTCCTAATCAATTTGAATAACAGTATCTTTATACAAATAGATGAAGTCACTAAGGTTTCACTAAATTCAAAAAATAAAATAAAATAAAATTTGGTCAAATATTTAAAATTAAGATGGATAACTTAATAAAATTTTAACACGTAATTTTAAATTCATAATTTTGTAAATTATTTTTATTTGAATAAATTTGATCAGGCAGCAGCCCCACGCACCTAGGATTTTTCATCTTATACATAGTTCAAATGTTTTTGATGTCTCCTAGGCTAGGTGACTTAGGAGAGTCAATGTTGTACTCTTTTAGGTGAAAATCTTGTACCCCAAGTATAATAGATCATGGTCTCCTAATGAATGATTTATGTCTCATACGATGCATCACCACGCATTTTAAGGCAGCCCTTTGTGTCATATTATACCATAGCTATGACTTTTTAGGGAGGAAAAAATAAGATGATGGTGTTGATTAGGTCATGATCTAACAGTTTAGACAGATTCTTTTTTTTTTTTTTTTTTAATTTGTAGAGAGGTTGAGTTTCTATTTCAAATATTTACTTTAAACTCATATATAATGCACAAATATATTTTTTTAGGAACGATTAGAGAACAAAAGGGAGAATGTGAGGCACAAGTTTCTGTGTATCTTTCGTATACTAATTTTCTATCACACAATATATATGTATATGTTTAATATGTGTACTTTCGAACAAATTTGTCAATAATTCAGAAGAAACTAGAAATAAAATTAGTATAGAAAATAATATAAACCATTAAATAAAAACAAATATTTTGATTATTTAAAAAATAAAATAAAAGATTAATATAAAAAGCTGGACCGAACAACCAAAGGGGCGTGACCATTTATGGAACCAACCCTGTTGCATTTGGCATTTGTAGGGTCGTGTTGGTGACTGTTGGGTTTGCTTTTAATGACTTTGTAGATGTCCTTTTTAAAGCACCCCTCTTCCTTCTCCATCCTTTATTTATCATCTCTATCTCTTCTTCATTCTCACAACTCTGAACACACATTTCTTGGTCTAAATATTTCTCATCAAGAATCTCCTCTCTTTCCCCTTCCTCTGTATTCTCTCTCCCTTTCTATTTGAATTATATATGACAGCCCTGAGGCCAAAGAAAAAGATGATCAAGGAGGAAGCTTATATATCTTTTGAGGGGAATGTTGTCTGGTGCGGGGCCACCAACTAGATCTACACACGTTTAATAGATATGGTCTTCTTGATTTGTTATTAGATCAATTTTGAACGTTGATCCAATTATGTAATAGGCCGTGGATCTTATGTTAGTGTCGTCGGACCAGGCTTCATTCCCCCCAATTGTTGCTTCCACGGTATAAAGATGATATCTGATTTTGCATCTCCAAGATCTTATATCTTAGATGATGGAGAAGATTATCATGGTAGCTTCATTAATTAGAATTTTCTTTGGATTCTATATTTTTAATTGTGTGTTTTTTGTTATCAGATGAATTGGGTTGCTAGCGTAGGAGAAGATTGGTGTAATGATGATGAAAAAGATTTTGTACACTATCCATCCTTCTACTTTCCGTGTAGAAAATCCAGAATGAGGTAATATATAGCTTAATCATTACTTGTGTGTGTGTGTGTTTGCTAACTAGATTCTGTTGTTGTATAAATTCGTGCTGCTGAGGTTCCTTTGTCAGTTTACTCTTTCCTAGTGAGTGCTGATTTTTGTCATGATGGCTTCAAGAATCTGTCCTGTCTGTTTCTCATCTGCATGCCTTTTTACTCTGATTGACTAATCTCTTACAAAATATCATCATTGCTTGTAAGACCTGAAATTTTCATCTTTACTAACCTTTTTTTTCCTTTCCATTTAGGGTTTCAAGACAGTAGTGACTTATAGATCAAATTAATCTCAAATATGTACTATTGTTCTTTATAAAAAGATCTAATTTACTCGTTCATTCACCTGATTAGCAACACTAATCAGTAAAAAAAGATCTAATTTATGCGGATGATTATCCCATCATTACTACTCATTATTGAGTAACATCTTTCGTAATACTGATTTATGATAACATAAATATCATTCATGCTGATGATTATCCCTCAATCTTCATGTGTTGCTGTAACTGTCTCTGAAAAAATCGATTTCCTGCTTAATCAATACCATTTGCATCCTCATGTGAAGTTACATCCTTGCATGGAAATGTTTAAAGCTGCTTTGTTTGTACTACAACCATTGCTTGAAGGCAAGTGAAAGAAATCGAGAATAGTCTTTTTTTTTTTTTTCCAAGAATAGTCTTTTAAAGAAAGCGTTCTCATGTATATACACATTACAATGTGTCATTGAGAAGTAACCCCAGTTGCAGCAGCAGGAATAATGCTGGTTGCATGGGCCAGGGTTCCTAAGTTGATAGACATTTTTTGATTAACTCAAATTCGAATCCTTTCACTGATGCGATGAGATGGAAAGTACTGTTGATGTTTTGATGCTATCTTCTACATAGTAACTTAAGAGTTGTCTATACAAATTAATGCAAGGCGACAGAATGAGATTGATCAGAATATATATGTGCAACTTTCAGAGAGAAGTCCAAACTTTCCTCCCCTTCAACATCAATACTATCATTCTTGGGATACTCCATTATATTGCATTTCCTGTCCTGAAAACTAAGAGATGCATGGATCTCTTTCTTATACTTTTTCTGCTTCCCAACCTTGACTTATATGCTGTCCTTGACTTTCCTTATGTTTTATTTGTTCAAGGGAATTCATTTCCTGGGAGTTTACGAATACAATGAAAATTTCAATTTTTCATACATCATATCATAGTATCAATTTTCCATTTAATTCAAATAGTTGAATTTACTTTCTATACTCTTCATCACTGTCTCGTCTCATTTTATCCTCAAATCTGGTATTTGAATTATAGCTTAGGTCTGTTTTGTGTAGCTTTTTCTAGTCTATTACGGAAAAAAAGAGAGCTTATTCTAGTTGTCAATGCCTACTCTCTCTAAATCTCTATTTCTTGATGCCATTACAAGGGATCGTAGCATCCATTAGTGCAAAAAATTGTGCCCTGATTCTTGAATAGTCAGTGAATAGAAGGTAGTATATATATATATATATATATATATATATATATATACATCTCCTTTTGTATTGTTGACAATGTCATCAATTTCTCCTTACTAGTATATTAAACTCGTAAAATCCTCAGTTTGATGATTGATTACCATATTAAATCTTTTGTCAATTCCATTATGAAAGCCCATATTTATTCGTAATCCGAAAGTTTCAACCACTCTCATACTAGCTGTATTCTGTATAAATTGAGTGAATAGTAAATAATTTTTACTTTCAATTTACTGCGTACAAAATGAAAGGAGTGAGTTAAACAAATGAATTGGAAAGATGAGTGGGTGGTCAGTGGTCACTCGACAAATAGGCTGACAACCTGGCTTTGCCTTGGTTGTGGTGGTATGGTTATATCTCTCTCTTACTCTCATTGAGTCATCAATTCCCTGAAGCTGAGGCATCATACGATAACATTAATGAATGCCTTCATCAATGGATCTGAGAGCCCTTAATTTCCTCTTTCTTAATTTTCTCTCTCACACACACAAACACACATGGTAGAGTCAACATCAGCATATATAGTATCCATATTCCAGGCCCATGGATTCTTGGATTTTCCTCATCTCTTGCCATTTACACATTACACTTGGGAGGAGTAGGACTTACTCAGAACTGTAGATGTCAGCTTGAGTTCTGCAGCTTCCTCCCCCACGTTTCCAATTCCAACAGCAACTTCCCTATATTAGTGGGCTTTTTCCAGTTTTCCCAGCTTTCAACTCTGTCCATTTATATTTTACAAAATGTTTTCCAGCACAAGAAAATAGAGGAGAACTTTATGGATATTAAATTCCAGTTTCTTCCCCTTATAGTCCTATACTCATGAACTAAATGCCTTAAAATAGCCTAGAATGAATATGTACCCTAGAATATTTGGACACATATCTGACATCAAATCCATTTCCTTTGATTGCTGATTCAAAAGAAAAAAAAAAATTAGATCCATGCTCTTCCTCATTAAGAAAGAGAAGAAATGCATCAACACATGTACCTAAACAAGAAAATTTAATTTGGAAAGCGTATTGTGGTATAATAACTTAATTTCTTTTTTTTTTTTAAAGGAATATATGTGAATTTTTGGTAGGTCTAAAATCGATTTACTTAAGTATTTTCAGTAAACATATGTACCTAAACAAGAAATAAATGAGACATGTACCTCAACAAGAAAATTTGGAAAGCGCATTGTGGTAAAAATAAAAAAAAATAAAAAAAGACGTGAATTCTCGGTGGGTCTAAAACTGGATTTGCTATTTTTAGTAAACATATATGATTTTTTTTTTTACATTGTGGTGGTATAAAGCTTAAAATGTCTGACTTTCAATTATGTTTCGTTTTAAATGAAAATTGAAATGTGTGATAAGGGTTATCTTAGCAGTTTGCCAATTTTTAAAATGTTGAATTTCCTTTCTAAGAAACTAATGTCAAACATTTAGGTAGTAAAATTTTATTCCCAGATTTCATCGATGGCACTTTCGTGCTTTCAATTTTGTTTATGATGTCACCAGGACAAAGTCTCTTATTAGCTTCCCCATTTATTCTTAAGCAATCATTAGATGTTAAGAAATTTTTTACATAAATCTCTTAGTTTCCGTAAAGTTATATTACTTTATAAAATAATATAAAATAATTATAAAGTGATTCATATCATTACATCATAAATCAAATTTATGTATTAGAAAAGTTTTACAAGTTCTTAGCAAAACCTAGTGAATTCTCATCAATAGCCGGTCATTGCTAGATTTCTCGTAGTATTGGAATTTGCGAGCTTATACTATAGATAGAAGTTCACTTTCAATCATCAGCACATTTTAGTGTGCCATTCGATGAAAAATATTGGATAAATTACAATGAATTTCCTTATATTTTGATTAATATTTACGTTATTTTCTTATAGTTCTTAAAATTATAATTTATTCTCTTGTGATTTAGATTTTTCTTTTTTAGTAAAATAGATGAAAAGTTAAAAACTTAATAAATTTGTATAAAGCAATAAATTGACCCTAATCTTAATACCTGACTCTAGATGTGTATAAGAGACGAAAGGGTGGAGTGTTATATATTAATAATATATAAGATAACTTTAATTAGAGAATTTAAATAACTAAAATAACTTTTTAAATAAAAAATTTTCATCCTTCTAACATTCACTTAATAGAATATTTCACAATTTTACTTTAACGCAAATCACAAGAAAGATATATTATAGGTTTGACAATCATAAAAGGCTAATATAAATATTAGCCAAATCACAAGAGAATCCTTACAATTTACCGAAAACATTTTCCTCAAAGTACTACTCATCGAGGGTAGAAAAAGCATGAGGTTTTTCAAAAGTGCTACAAAATGGGTCAATTAGGAAGGATCCTTTAAAATATTTCGATCATCAAATGTTTCCCACTTAATAGATTTTTTTTTTATTTTTTATTTTTTTTTGGGTAAATTACATGGGGGGAGGTGTGTGCGTGTGTTTTTAAATTACAAGGAACCATCTTGTAATTTAGTTAATATTTATGTTTTCCTTTTAGGATTTGTAATTTACAATTTGAACTCTTGTGGTTTGACTTAATGTGAAACTATTAAATATTTTGTTGAGTGAAAGTTAGGAGATTGAAAATTTTTTATTTAAATAATTATTTTAATCATTCAAAGTCTCTAATCATAATTAATTATATCTTCTAGTATAAAACATAACCTGTTCTTTACTCGTCAGAAAGGGAATCTTGGCCATGGAGGGATAGTAGACTTAGGTGTAATTCTTATTTCTTTTCTTTTTTTTTTTCACAAATCCATTAGGTTTATAATTAATTTGTCATCCATTTTATTAGAAAAAAAAAAAAAAAAACCCCAAACTATAAGAAGGCGAATTGTAAGCTTGTAAACTATAGGATAAAAACGTGAAATTAGCTGAAATACAAGGGGTTCCTTGTAATTTGTCCTTTTTTTTTTTCCTTCCTTTCCTTCCTCAAATTGCCTAATGAACTTCTAAAAAATGTCATATTTTACTTTCATTTGTTTTAATTTAGTCATTAACCGAACCAGAATTGAGGATATTTAGTCATTAACCGAACCAGAATTGAGGATATTTTTGTTCATTTCTTACTTTATTCTTCTTCATTTAAAAATTCTTGTAAACGCTTAATTTTTTTTTTGGGGCAACAATGGGAGTGGTGGTGCAAAAATTTTATGGTTTCTGCTCAAAATGAAAAAGGTCATGGGAAATTTGTATTGCTTTAGGAGCCTTATCTCGTATTCTTAAAATTTTATTTGCCGATAGTGTTTAATTTTTCATTTTATCCAGAGACACAGAGAGCTGCTGGCGAGCTCCAATTTTGCAGTCTTATATTTATCCAAAATTGTCACAGGGAAAGGTTGAAAAGCCCAAATCTAACCCAATAATTTTGGCCCAGTGTAAATCAGTGCCAACCTAAAAGCCGGAAAAGTGAGCAAAATCCCAAGTACGCAGGCTCATTGCAGGTGATGAATTGAACATTGGTCAGTCCATCTATTTCTATTGTTTCAATGTTCAAGAAAATTTATACTTGTATTTAATTTCTATTAAACGTATTTTATCATTTGTAATTTGTTGCCTAAATATAGATGACTGTCCACTGGTGACTAGAAAGAATTGAAGGAATAATTATCCACTTCCATGAATAACCTGGTCAAACAAAAATACTGATGACACCAAAATCAATCAATTATATATACACAACACCGTGTCAAGTTATATTGAACTCCTAAGAACTATTTTGCCTCACGAGACTAAAGATAAGCAAGTAGTTCGGAAAATTTACTTATAATAACCCGAATAGAAGCACAAACAATAAACAGATCAGTAATGAAAATAATCTATTCATATTTGCCTGGATGACCGTGTAACTTATTTGTATAAGCCGACCTATAGATCGATAAATATATACACAAGGCCACGATAAATAGGGGTCACATCTCATTTGTAAACTCAAGAACAAAACCTACAAATCACTTATAATACATCGAATTCCCCATTATATTTCTTTATCAATATCATTTTTGTATCTGTTTAAATTTTCGTATCATCAAATTGGCACCGTCTGTGGGAATCATTGTAAAATATCCATTAATTCTCTCATTTTGAGCTAAGAATCATGAAGAAACGTGCTAACAAAAAATGAAATCATACTCCAGAAAGAGAATCAATTCTATTAGAACATTTCAATCCAGAAATGGAATATCATACAACAGAGTTCAATACCCCCTCTCCCAGGGAAGAAATGTTGGAATTTACCTGTCTCTTATACACATCTAGATGTGTATAAGAGACAGGGTTGAAAATCAACATTATCACTCTAGCTGTCTGATTCACAACAGTAATAGGAGATAATACAAATGAAACACGATGATATCAAAGAAGCTGCTGGCTATTACTCAATGTAGATTTGTTTTTGACTGGATAATGAATCCGAAGAGAAAAATTGAGCCAATTTCATATACTAGTTGATGATTTGAAAGAAAAAGACACTAATTTAATGGCAAAGGTTGATAAAAGAGTAATTGAACTCCTGGGAAAAAATGCCATTCCTATTCTTGAAATGCTTATTGCGGATAAAGGCCCCGTATGGATTGCATTATTCGGACTATTCTTTTAGCGCATTATTCGAAGAATTATTTGAGTGATGTGGCAAATAACAAAAAATTGTGAATAATTTGAGTAAGTGTATGAATTGTGAATAGTGCAAATAATTTTTTGTAAATAAGTGTTTGGATAGTATTTTTTGCATTAAAAGACAAAAAACGTACGCAAAAGTCGAACAAAATTACTAATATCAAAATATATAATTCCGTTCACTTTCATTTTCATACCACCAAATCAAATGCTAAAAACCACACACAAACTAGTTGCCTTCTCGTTTTTTGAAATCAGAATCTCAAAAAATGTGATATGCTCGTACATGTCTGCTAAACATGTATTTATTTATACAAAATAAAAAATACAATTTAAAAATTACTGTAGTATTTTTTGCACCAAGAGACAAAATACGTACACAAAATTTGAGTAAATTATTAATATCAAAATACATAATCCCGTTAACTTTCTTTTTTGTACCATCAAATCAAGTATTAAAAATCACAAGCAAAGGTAGTTACCTTTTCGTCTTTTGAAATCTGAATCTTGAAAAACAAAATGTGTTCGTATGCATATGCTAAACATATATTTATTTCATACAAAATAAAAATATAATTTAAAATTTACACTTTTCTACCCATGTATTGAGACCAGTTCTGATTCTCCAACACAGATTTTAAAGTCCGAACTTGTATACCATTTTAAACTCTATTTTTTCGCCTATACTTTGGACCAGTGTTGCACAATACGCAGTTCGTTACAGTACGCAGTACAGGTATGAAAACGGAATACGGAAATTTTTATAATTCGTAATATGTGGGGGTAGATTTAATCAGTGCACATTTTTCTGCTCGTGGTACGGTGTATTATGCTAATTAATTCGAAATACGATATTTATATATTCAAAAAAATTACATATATTTTTAAAAATAAAATGTCTTCCAAATGTAAATATTAATTTTAACCAAAATCCAAATAACAATAAGGTCTATAGAAAACTAAAAATAAATAAATAAATGCATTAGATAAACAATTCCTAATCTATTGTCTTTTCCTTTCCCTTAGCACTACTACTTGATGTAAATTTGGAAATTTGAGTTTGCTGTAGTCCACGAACTTCTAGCTAGTAGATAAGGAACCTCATCTAGAGCCACTAAATAGTTGGAGTTGGAGTTGGAATGGGATAAGATGCCTTCATACTTTCTCTTCTAGAATGACTTGGTTTTCTGCATACTCGTTTTCCAAAGAATTCCATTTCATCTCTTCCAATCTAATCCTAGATTCATCAATACAAGTAGCCTCAGGGTCAACAACCCACTTTTTATAAGGACTGTTATTGTAACTTCCAGTGAAACGAGATTGTAGGCGAATATTGGAATGGATAAATACTAATTTGTCAGCTCTTGTGGCATTGAGTTTATTTGTTTTAGCATAAGGATATATGAATAGGTGCTCCAATTTCTCTCAGCTGATGAACTTGTAATTGGTTGAGATAATACCTTTCTAACAATATCAGCCAACTCTGGAGTTTCTGATCCCTAAGTTGGCCACCAATCAACTGCCTCCATTGTCACGGCATCAACTTGTGCTGCAGCCATAGCATAAAACCCTTTACGTGAATGAAAAGTAACAAATTGTTCAAGCAAAATTCTAGCTTCGTCAGCACAACCTGTTATTTTTTCAAATACTTACACCACCCAACTAATAACCTCCTTGTCTTCATTTGGAGCCTTTCTAGCCATACCTTCCGGTGCAGGTAAGGTAAGATACTCATGATCATAAAATCGAGGCGTGAGTGCGAATCCAAGGCAATGCATGGGTATATTCAACTTTGTCCATCTTCTTATCACAATTTCCTCCATCTTTTCATAGCAATCCCAATGCCTTAAAAAATTAAAGATATCAGTTGATATGTGAAATATATGACCTAAATAATGTCTTATGTTAAAGATGTTATAAGAGACAGACTATATAGTTTATATATATAGATATATTCCACATGATATATTAGTTATTGGTATATATATTATTTTATTTCATCATATAAATTCCATGTAAATGATTAAAAAATATATTTAACTTGCTCACTGTTAACTTTTGTTTTTTATATTTTTTGACATTCAATAATCTCTATTTACAATATATATATATATATATATATATATATTTTCACTGTGTAATATTCAATACTATAAACTATATAGTACTAACATTATTTATATTTTTCTATCGGTTAATCAAAAGAACTTTTAATATGTAACTATCATAGATATATAGTATAAAATAAATACATTAAAAATAAATTATTATTTACCGGTTATCCTTCATGATGTCCTTTAGTTCTCCAAGCATCGTATCCATTCTGTCATAAATCTCTCCCATTTTAGGACCTTCACCATCACAGAACTTTATTAGCAAATAAATTGGTTTTGTGATAATTAATATATTGTCCATTCATCCCAAAAATCTTCATTAGATATTGTATCAGCAACTAAAGAACCCATAACCTTCGTTCTTTCATCTCCATGTTTCACCCAATCTTTCCAAGTTTTAAGAACAATAGTGTTTAGCAGAGCTTCCCGAGCATTATCACGCTTTAATAAAATATAATGGGACAGCAAATCGAGTCTTGGCAACTTTCAAAAGTTCCAACCTTGAATTTGCTCTAAAAATAGCTAACAGTTAGCATGTGAATGATTGACAAAATACTTGACAACTTCTTTCCCCAGTTTGTATATTTCTTGGAGCCATTTGAAAGATTTTGCGAAATCTTTTAAAATTAAATTCAATGTATGTACAACGCATGGTGACCAAAAAATATGCGTGTGTATGTTACAAATTGCCATCCTAGAAAGTTTACAATTTGTAGCATCAGTTACGACCTAGAGAACATTACAAGCACCAACTTCTTCAATAGCTTTTAACAAAAATTCAGCAATATTTTTACCTATTTTTTCGACCCTAGAAAATCTTCAGCATACAAAAACATTGCTCCCCTACTATTTGCTGCAATAACATTAATCAAGGTTTGGTTTTTACAATTAGTCCATCCATCCGAAACAATTGAAACACCCTGCCTGTACAAGTATCTTTAACAGGAATTAAATCTTTTTCAATATTTCGTTTGCATTTATCTAACAGAGTAGTTCTTGCCTTGTGCCCTGTAACCTTTAGGACCCCTATTTATTGCTGGGTACACCATTTCATGAAATTCAGGGTTTCTCAAAACATTAAATGGAATTCCATTAGCACATAAACCCCTAATAATTTTCATATCAACTGCATCCCTCTCTATCAATGCAAAAGAATCCTCAATGGGCTTGACAAATAACTTCTGGGGTTTTGTTAGTGTTGAATTTTTCAAGGATGAGGAGACACCAAATTTTTCAACTGCATGTACTCTTTTTTTTAAAATTTTTCATATGTACCCCTATCCTTCAACATGGCACTACATTGTGCAATTTCAGCTTTTTTTCCCGGTGGAGCACCAAAAAAATTATAATGAATTCTAGTGTAAGTAGAGGTGTGTTGAGTCTTACAGTGATTGCATAACCAAATTTTGGCTCCTCCAAGTTTTTACCTGGCAGCTGCGTATGTATAGTCACGTTACGTGTGAATAAAGTGACACTCTCTTTGAAAGTTTCATACAATGACTTGTATCTGCTTTTGTAGATTGAGATTGAGTGCTTGTCAAATTAATTCCTTCAACGCCTTCGTCACTTGAATTTTCTTCAAATTCTTGAATTTCAGGTTCAAATTGTTCAGATTCTTTTCTTTTTCTCTTGCCAAAAGTCATGACAATAAGTACCGTGAAGATAAGAGAAGAAAAAAATATTCTTAAATTTTTTTTTAAACGACGCCAATAATGGAAGAAGTTTTTTTTTTTTTGTACATTAAAACACACGAAACGAGTTTCATTCTTATAGGGAATCTGCTTTAGTTTTTTATTTAGCCTAGTCCTCTTTATTTTAGTAACTAATTTTGGCCCATTGAACAAAAAAAATTCACTTTTGGCCCAAAAGAATACAAACAAGAAACAAAACTGAAATTCAGGGGCAAGTTATAAAATTTTGGGTAATTTACATATATTACAAAATATTTGGGTGTTTATTTGAAATTATAAAATCTTAAACCCTAAACGCCTATTTCATTCTCTCAGCCGCTGCTTGTAAGATTGATTTCCAGAATCCAGAATTGATAAGTTCAACATCAAGAAATTGACGAAGTCAGCAGCTGTTTCATACCTTCACTCTCCATCTCTTACCCCCTCATTCATCAACCATGACCAAGGGCAAATATTGGTCATGGTGATAGGAAGGAATTCGTCCCTCGCAAGTTACCGTTTGTTCATCTTGGAGTCGAGGAAACTGGAACTATAAATTATGAAATTGGGAACTTGATTAGGTGGAGGAAGAATTTTGGGAATATTGTGCTTGAAATGTTCTGCAGTGATGTCCAAATATACTGCCTTGTATGATTACCACTCCACTAGAATATTTAAGGTGGTAATCATATTGTTAGGAGTAGAAGAATACACATCTTGCTATTGTACAAGAGCCAGTTGGACCACATTTACATGTAAGTCTACTATCTTCCATTGTCAAGCTCCAATTTGTTCTAAAACCATTTCAAGCAGCCAATTAGTCATTTCTTTTGGAAAGATTTGTCAATGCAATCCTTGAATGCAAATGTTGAATTTCTGTTTCCTTGTGCTTGGTTTACACGTATATCTCTTTCCCTTTTGTCAATTTAATTCCTCTAGCAAAATTAATCAAAGAGATGAAGATCTTTCATCTTCGCCGGAATTAAATCCAGAACGTCAAAAGTCCCATTCCAGTACGTAATCGTATTCTGTTCCGAAACGCACGTACTAGAACTAAGTTCGCAGGAGTGACTACCATATTTAGCAACACTGCTTCGGACTCTCAAATCTAAGTTCGGAAGTCCGAATCTTATATACTATTTTAAACTCTATTTTTTCACCTATACTTCATACTTCCGAACATAGGTTCTGAAATCTAAACTTACATTTCTATTTTCTTTTTGCCCAAAAAAAATTAGTACTAATATATGTGAATAGTATAATATGCGAGCTTGGTATATCAGCAACAATACCAGTTCTCTTTGATCAGCCAATAAAATAATAAAAACTAAATTCTTTGCATTGCAACAGTTTGTAGAAGCACCTAAAACCGTGTATAGATGCCTTCACATTTGCATACTTACAGATTTAGCAGTATGCAATAACAATCCTGATAGAAGTTGGCATCAATTGGGAAAAACAAATCCCAAAAAGGAATAGAAGGATAGCATAATATCACATATGCGGAATTGAAGACCTCCATTGAGTTGATCTTAAAAAATGGTAACAAATCCCTCAGAAGGGTTGTGAGCACGATCTCCTTCATCTGAAATTTGAATGGAAACAGTATTTGGGATGTTGTATGAAGCCTTCTGCTTGGGGATTTTGCTTACTTGAAGTGATGATTTGATATCAGCAATAGACAAAGTGTGTTTAGGTGGAGAAGAAGAGGGTGAAGTCTAACCACTCTCTATCATTGCCACAGGGTTGATCGGAGTGGCATCAATTGTTTCGAATTCATTCATGAAGGAATCCATTTGAAAAAATTAAGAGAAAGCAAGGAAAAAACTTCAAGTTACGAATAAAGAAAGGGATACTGCAAATACTCAAGGAATTCAAAAGATGGAAAAAGGAGGAAAAGTTTTTGGATCTTTATTACAAAAAATATTTATATGGGTGACTTTTCAATTTTTTCAAATAACTAAAAAGACACAAGCTGATAGTTATTATCTTGGCAATAAATCAAAAAAAAGTAGACATGTAGATTTTCACAAAATAGGGGTTCTCTTTTACAAATTTGATAGTGGTTTATATATTGTTTTCTGAACAACAAATTAATTATAGGGTTCCACGTAATCAAAAGAGTAAAGGCTAACTTGCCAAAAAGCATTAAACGATTCGACGGAATAAGAGCAAGCTTGCCTAAGTGTACCAAATAGCTCTAAGTCCTTAAATTGACGACACGAATTAAGAGTCAGGCTCACCGACGTGTTTTATGTAGCCATTATATAATATGAAAATACTTGATCACGATGGATGATTCAAAAGGAATTATTTGAATGTGTCAAATTAGTTGATATGACATATATAGAAGAAAATCATATTGACTGATCTATTATTCAGAAGCAGATCATAAATAATCACAAAGGAGTTATGCATGAGAAGATGAAAGGAAGACTTATTACTCAGAAAAGACCATATTTGATGATTTATAAATCAGAAGAAGAACAAAAATTATCAAGTCATTGTATGAAAAAAATCAACTGTCTCTTAGTCACGCTTTATTGTATCAGAATACATTGAGTGAACTAGATCATAATGACTGATCTAGAAAACAAGTATTGAATGGAAAAATACAACAAGTTTTTACTTTGCAAATGATTAAATGAGAATACAAATAAGAAGATCAAAGAATTAATTTATATTATTACTAGATCTGCAAAAGAATTATAAAAGACACTTATTAGAGATTTCCTGGCTATGTTTATTATCTCCTTCAACCTACTCTATAGAAGGAATCTTAACTGAGGAAAGAGTTCTTGTTACATCCTGGTTATCAAAATCAAGAATGGTTACAGGGTCCTGATCTAAGAACTAAAAAGACCTAGCTCCAAAGAGAAACAGGGCTGACTTTCAAAGAGTTTTGAGATATTTACCTCTTGCTCTAAAGTTCTAGTTCTAGCTTCTTGTTCAATTTCTTCTTCTTTCTCTTTTTCTACCTCTTCAATTATTTCAATAACTTCATCAAGCAGAACACTCTATCCCAAGAAAGAAGTAGATCTAGGTTTTCTAAATTCTATGCCTAACTCAATCATTTCACTAAAAGTAGCAATCTCACTAAAATATAAGAAGCTGCTATTCTCAAATCCAAGTGCAGGAAAACGAGTTTGGACATCACTCAAGACTTTTTCGAACTTGGCATTGGCATCAATTTTACAAATTTTTCCTAAGTTGTCACTCAAAGCTTTAGAAGCAAAGAAAGCATTTACTCATTGTAGAGGAAACTGCTCCTTCAGCTCTTGAACTGAAGCTTGGCTTTGAGAAAGTTCATATTTAAGCTTCTGTAATTCTTTTTAAGCCGTTTCTAGTTCAGCAGTCCTCTTAGATGAAAGGGTTTGAGAAATCTGATTCATCTCCTCTTTCATTTTGACCACCTCGACTTGAATGAGATGCTTGTAATTCTCTGTATTGACCATTCAGTTTGTCTTCAAGTTTGGCCTTCTCTAGAGAATATCTCTTTTGCTCGACCCATTTAAATTCTTCCATCTACTTGTTCAAACCTTCATTGGCTTCTTAGTTGCTTTTTCCATATCAGCAAATTGCTTTCTATCCTCTCCCCAAAGAAATAAAATGCTACGAAGATGGGTGCCTGACAAAAACCAATACGTAGCAGGTCGGAGAGCTTTATATATATCTGAGCAATCCTTGGCATAGACGATGTCCTTTGGAGAAAAAGTAGCAAAAAGGTAGTCCAAAGATTTGTTTGAGTCGCTAACTTAATCTTCAATTAAGATCAGCCAATTAGGAATAAAATGGTTCGAAGAGTAGCTAGTAGATTTCTTAACCTGTTTCTGTTTTATGGAAAAATTTGCAATCTCTACTACATCATTACATCATCCTTTGGGGATTCAACCAAGACAATACAAGTTTGAACTCCACGTTCCAAAGCAAACTCAACAATTTTTGGGATGTTAACTTCATGAACAGTCATTTTCTCATGATCAGGAGAACTGGAAGCCTTTCTCTTTTTCATGTTAGTTTGTGCTTCCTCTTTTCTCTGAGGGTTTATCCTGGGCTCAGTTGAAATTAGAGGATTCGGAATTGCAGATCTAGAACTACTAGAGATTGCTACTTCTTCTTCAAGATTCGATTGAGTAGCAGTATTTTTCTGTGTATCCACTTCACAATTTTCTTGGTGGGATTTTTAGTCAGCATGAATTTCTCAAATCAAAACCGTTACCTCACCAAGTGGAATATTCTCGTTAGAGTCTTGTCTTGAGTCAGAGGTCATGGATTTTTTGCAACAACAAAGAAAAAGAATGAAAGAGTTTTTTCAAGGAAGAAAATGTAAAAGATTATCTGCTTTGCCTCAGATGAATTCACCAGCAAAAATAAAATAGTTGAAGACTTCAAATGATATCAAAAGGAAATTAATAGTTGTGAATCAAAGCGACTCTTGAGTAAAAGGATCACCAGCATTGAATGGGGATTCTTAAAAGACATAACGTTTAAATAATAAAAATAAATGTCCAAAAAATATGAATCTTTTGATCGATGAAGGATGATCTACGATGCAGACTTTATTGAGGAGGTTTCTGATTATACCAAAATTAATCAAAGACAAATAGACAATACTTGTCAAGCTAAACTGATCTCTTGGAGCTATTTTACCTAACGAGACCAAGGATAATAAGCAAGTAACTTGGATAATTTGGTTATAACTCAGATAGAAGCACAAACAAGATAGATTAGTAATGAAAATAATTTATTCATATTTACTTGAATGACCAAGTAACTTATTTGTATAAGCCGACTTATAGATCGACAGATATATACAAAAGACAACTATGAACAGGAGTCGCATCTCATTTGTGTGTATCAAAAGAAAAACCTACAAATCACGCTACTAATACATCAAAAGAATTCCTTATTATATTTCTTTATCATCACTATTTCTATATCTATTTAAATTTTCATATCATCAAACACAAATACACATTTTATTTTAGAACAAGAGAACTTTTATTATGTAGGAGAGCCGCAACATCTTTTTTTATTTTTTAATTTTTTTTATTAGAGCTGCATCTCTTTCCTTTTCCCGATTAAACTGTAGGCTATTAAAAATTGGAGACTGTTGTAGATTGAATTTTTGCGTAACATCACCTCGTTTAACGTCATGTCTTGCGTATAACATCAATATTTTTTTTTTTTTTTTTTAATTTTTGGTTATAACATCATTTGAGAGAGTCTTTGACTTGCAAAGATTCCTTGTATAACATTTTCAACGCTCAGACGGTCTAAAAAAATAAAAAATAAAAAACATGTCTTGCATATGATCATTTGATCTTTTGACAGAATATAATCATTCGAGGTTGTATCACATTTAAAGGTTCCAGCTGCATTAATTTCTCAGTCACAAGAGGAAAAGGAACCAAAGATAAATTTTTAATATTCTTATAAATTTTGTTCTGATATTCTAACTAAATCCCTCAACTAGTTAGACTTTTTGAGTTTTAATACCCACCAGAAATGTGTCATCGTTAATAATTATTTATACACTAGTAGTTTATAGTTTAGTAAATTATTTAGATAGATCCGATCTTTAATCTCACCTGTAAATCTTGTGATCAGGATTACATAATCTTACTTACATTAGTTGATATCATAGATTGTCTAAAATTTAATTTACACCACAAGATCTATAAGTGGGATCAAATACTATATCTACTTAAATCTTAGCCTATAGTTTATTATGAACCGGGGGTGACTAATCACTTGCTGGTCTCAACTCTAATCAAAAGAATAATAATTCAAGATGATTGAATAGAAGTATAAAACAATGGGAAGACTGGTATAATATAAGGAGCATATATAATATTTTGGGATAATTTTATAATTTTTTTTAAAAATTAATTTATATTAATATCACGTAGTACTTTTATACTTTCATTAAATATTATTTACTTATACTAATTCCTTTTTTATTGTAACATTATCAATCCAAATGCTTAAAAAATTGATTTAAGGAGAGAAAAAGTATTTTCATTCCATAATCTTAGTAACAAAATTTTAATTTATTAAAGTGGTTGGAGAAAAAGGTAAAGAAAATTGGAAGGTGTAAATATAATTATTAACAAATAACATTGTATTGTAATTTTGCATGTTTTCATCAATTAATAAAAGTACTTTTTTTTTTTTTTTCAGTTTATAAGCTTTTGACTTACTAAACAACATACCAATAATATTTTCATTATAATACAATTTTGCTCAAAGCGTCATATATATATATATATTTGTAAACAAGTTGATAAAAATTTATGATGAAAAGTTCATCTTAATTTTTCTCGATGCATGTGTTTTATATTTCTCAAATAAAATATTAATCATATTTTTATTATCATATATAGTGCTTTTTATGTGTTCATAAAAATTTTTGTACAAATCAATGCACATAATAACATTACATGCGGATACATTTTCACAAACAAACTTACAAAAAAATTATCGAACATACTTTTATATCTTTTCATTTCCAGTTTATAATTTCCTAAATAAATACCAAGCACATTTATTTGTTATAGTACATGGTGTGCTTCTACATATTCCAAATTTTTATTTAAATCGATATAAAGAAGCACATTTATGTGTGCGCATATTTTCTTAAATTAAGTAGTTGACAAAAAAATTTTACTGAAAAAATACATTTTAATTTTCTTAGTTCATGAGTTTGTTATTCCCCGAAATATACGAATTATATTTATTTTATTATAATATAGAGCTGTTTCTAAGTATTTAGATTTTTGCCATTAAGAACCTAAGGGGTGCCCAGTGAAATTATTAAAAAAAATCTTAGGAGAGGTTTTTATAATTACCTTTTTAGTTATATGGCTAAAATATTGAGAATATAAATGTATTTTCATATTATTTGGTACAATTTTAAAGATGAGACCTACTTACAAGAGTGCGAATGTAAACAATATTTTTAATAATATTCGAATAAAGGCTTCATCAAACTTAACCAGACAAATTCTTTTATGTTCTGTAAAGTGCCACATAATCTTCACAGTTTAGGGAGTGTGAAATGCGTGACAAGTTTTAAGGTAATGGGCTTTATTTCATATGATGAAAAGAAAGGCTAAGAATAGTGCATTCATGGTTTGGAGAAGTTAAAGATGAAAGTCTGATGGATAGGGGAGATTGATTTGATACAGAATAGGCTAATAAGTCAATATATAAAGCCGCCCACAACTCCCACGTGACGAAGTCGACCTCTTCTGTAATTTGAGCAAAATTTATACGCAATAAAATAATTTTAATAATCTCTCATATTATATATTTGTGTTCACAGTAAAATGTTTTACTTGGATAGACAACTGTATACAAAAGATGAGCAAATTTTTACATAGATTCGATCCATGATATAATGTTATGGATCCCGTAGTATTATACAAATTTTTACATCATTTTACACATTTCAAGAGAGTAATGTAAAAATTTGTAGAATAAGAAGTTTATAATATTATGTCATGAATCCGATTCACACCAGAATTTTTTCAAAAGTTGTATATTATAGTACATTAATGAAAATGAAATTGATGTTACCCCTAACCAGTATGAAAAATAACATCAATGACATAAACTAGCTAAATAGGATGACAGTATTCGATCTATAATTTCCTTCATGATCTCTTGATCTTTCCCTCGTCAGAAAAGAATGAGACAAAGAACATAATTCCTTTCATTAGCTGTTTGAAATCTACCGCTTGTGCATACTGCATTGTCAATATTGTCTTTCTCCCCCAAGAATTGATCTGTCTCTTATTACACATTTTCATCACTTAATTACAAAATTGTTTTGAGGTCTATCCTTGACTGTCAGTAATAAGCTGAATATAGTTTTAAAGGTCAAAAATTGTTTTGGTATGTTCTAGTTTGTTTTTTTTATTTCTATTTCTAATATTATTTCAAGTTGGAAAAAGGTAATTCTGATAATCATACGTTAATGTGCTTTTAGAAATAGAGATGGACACAGAAATTGTATCTTGAGAGAGCAAAACTTAATAACTACATAATTATTAAGGCTAATTTATATTTCTCTAAAAAATTTAAAAGAGTGAAATATAAATTTTATAAGAATACAAATTAAATTTTTAAAATTTTAAAAGGTAAAATTTATATTTTTTAGAATCTTGAAGGCGGTAGCCACCCCGCCCCTAAATCCGCCCCTGTTTAGAAATAAAAATTGACCTATTTACAACAAAAAGATTAATATAATTCCAAAATTTTCAATAATCAGCGACAAAGCTGAAGCCATTAACACAGTCCCTTAATACGGCCATTGGCTTGATAAATGCGCATCTATTACGTGCAATGTACGTTTAACAAATCATTTAACGTTAATAACCAATGACATGTTGCTTTTAGTTTCTTAACAGTAAGAGCACAATGTTGTACACAATTGACAATGGATCGCAATTGGTTAGCAAAATGTTTCTTGAATGGAGACTCATTATTGATTCTCTCCTATTATAACAATAAAAATAATAAGGGAAAGATTTATGTAGATCTGGTATTTGGTCCTACTTGTAAATTTTGTAGTGTAAATTAAATATTTTATGTAAATTTTTTCCTAATAATAATAATAATAATAATATTGTACACTATTGACTAACACCTTTGTTGAATACGTTTACGCTAGAGAGTGTGTTGTAGGCGGTTTATGGCCTTGCATTGTATTGCATTATATTGCCTTATCGAGGAATGAGTTCTTATTTATAAAATTTGGTTTGAATCTGAATCTTTGATGTTCAATTTTTGATTGATCAAACTCCATACAAAAATAAGCCTGTCTCGTCTGACCTCAATGGTGGTTGATTCAACGTGAATGTCTAACTGATTATATGCAGTTTAGATTATCTTACAAGGTGAAAAATACTTTTAGTTTTTAAAATTTGGTGAGGTGACATTATTTGGTTTTCAAAGTTTCACGAAAAATAAATCATATCTATCATCTTATAATTTTCAACTCTATTAAGACAATTGACATAAAAATAACATAAATTTTTATTTCTATGTCTCTCCCTTAATAAACATTTAATTTTTTATTTGATAAATACTAGAAAATTACTCTCTTATCTTATTTTCTCTTAGGTAAACTATCAAAAATTACTATAGATCGTAAATTTTAACAAAAAATTATATTACTTTTTTATCGATTATCCTAATCTAATAAAAATTTAAAAAATAAAGGACATAATTTATTTTTTAAAAACTTTGAGAATAAAAAATATCGCTAAACTAAACTTTAAGGATTAAAAATATTTTTTCACCCTTATTTTATAAATTTACTCTTATTAAGTTACTAATTACGTAACAGGTGGGCGATTCTGTACAACTTGCTTGTATGATCAATCTTGTTATCCATCAATCATAGGAAGAGTACGCTAAAAATCGTAGGATTAGGTCCCTAGTGGTGGAACATAATGCTCTGTGGGACAATAATGGGCCTCCCATGCCAACAGGAAGCGCAGTCCTAGTCCTACGTTAACTACGTGGTCCAATCAACCTTAATTGGTTCAATTGATGGCTTGAGGGTTAGATAACTACGTAATTAGTGTAATACTAGTGTAGGTTTTAGTTTGTATCTTTACTGATTCTTCCTGTATAAGTATTGGTCTGTAGGGCAAAGTATTCACATTTACTTCCAGAATTTTGGGTAATAATGATACAGCGATTGGTTCCTTACAGTCGTGTATCATCATCAAATCAAAACTCTAAAGGGGTCGGCGGCCTCCCAAACTGGAAATTTGATATTATTTGTCTGCCCACTACACAGCCACACCCTAACTGGAAATGCGTTTGTAGTTATAGGAAGAGAACGTTATTCAAATTTCATAGTGTAGGCGTCATTTTCTTAACCATCTATATATATATATTTCCCATCCCAATGTGCTTAGAAATAAATCTTTATTTGTTCCGCGAGATAAAATGCACACGCTATCGAAATTTTTTTGACTTTATCTATGAAATTTGAAGGTTTAACAAGACTGTTATGAATTGAATGATGAATTATACACATAAGAATGTGTATAAGAGACAGACTTCCACCGATGCTTATATAACACACTATGGAATTTCTAAAAATCTCACAAATATTTTCGAATTTTATATTTGGTGTGACAATTTTTTGCCAAATGATTAAAATATTATTCAAAGGGAGATAATTAATTTTTATTCCATCATAATAAGAGAAACAAAATTTAATTTAGAATTCAATCTACTTTGACCCTAAACTTGTGATCATTTACCAAACAAATTTTTTGAACACTTTGTCCTCTAATATTTTTATTTTTTGATACTTCACTTCAACTCTGGATGAAAATTAGAAAAATAACAGAATATTTGCATACTCTATGCATACGTTGGTAGCAAAAAAATTACTATTGCCTATTTTCTATGGAAGGGACAGAAGTGTACAAAATATTTCGAGCCTTTTCAGTCTCAATCCCATCCTTTAGAAGATAAGTCACTTCATTCCTTAAACAGTAGAGGATTGGTTCAAATTTGGTCCCATTTTATGCGCATAAACGATTATATTCCAGAGTTATTTTTCCTCATTTACCAATTTTACTCTCATTAGTTGGGCGCATGCATATGACTTGCAAATATTCATTACATTTTTAACTTTCGTCAAGATTTGAAGTGAAATGTTAAGAAATAAAATTTTTAAAAAATAAAGTGATTAAAAAATTAGTTCGACATGCAATACGGTAAATCGTGACAAAGTTTAAGGCATCAAAGTGGATTTAATGCTTTAATTTACTACAATTGTTAAGAAAAAGTGTGAGGGTTTAAATGAAATTGTTTGAGAGTAATATTAAGATTTAAGTTTTCATGTTATTCACAAGTTAATATCGAAAAACACATGTTATTCTTTGTTATTTTATGAGTATGTGATTCCTCGAAAATATTAATCATATTTTTCCAAACATAAATTAATGAAAAAAATAATTCTGTAATACTTTAATTTTTTTTTCAATAAATGATTTTTGATTACCTAAAAAATACCAACAGCATTTATTATAAATATATGGTGTATTTCTATGTCTTCTGTTGTTGTTGTTGTTTTTTTTTTATTCAAATTGACATGAATTAACAGGCTCCCACATTCTCATAAATGGTTTGCAAAAAAATCTTTATCAAAAAATTTATACATTAATCTTTTTAGTTTAGAAGTTTGTAATTCCTTATACAAAATAATAATCACATTTATTTGATTATAATATATTTCAAATTATTTTTCAATCAGATAGAGAGATAAAGCACATTAAAGTAAACACACTTCTTTTTTTTTTAAAAAAACCCACCCTTCCCCTACTTTACCCCATAATGTGTTGAACCTATGACCAATAGATCATAAGAAAAGCGTCTTATTACCTAACCTGCATTTCGTTGTCAAAGCACACATACATTTGTGCAAATAAGCTAACAACAAATTGCTAGAAAGCTAAAGGTTCCAAATGAAATTGTCAGGTTGCACACCTTTGGGGAGATTTTTGGAATATTTTTTTTGTTATTTCATTAAAGTTCAAAGGTAAGAATGCAATTCCATGATGAAATTGGGCTTAAAATTTTTAAATTCGCATGTGTTAATTGATATTAGTATAAATTTTACAAGTTTTCAAAATTATTCTTAAAAGAAAATGCAAGGTCGAATTCGCATAAGAATCTTTCCATATGCGATACCTCTCAACTATAAAGGTAATTAATAATGTTAATTCATAGTGTATTTGGTACTGAACTACGTAGTTATCAGTAAATGTGACGATTTAGGATCTTCAAATTTTGACTATCATCATGTAACCAATTTAAGATTAAAGATTGGAAACAAAGGCAACAAATTACTCAGAGTAGTGATTATGACAATATGAGAAAAAATATTCGAGAGATCTACTGATTTTAACGTCTTATTATGCGGCGTTAACGTTAGAGAGTCATTGAAGTCTAAATATATTCTTTACTTCAGACTTACTTCACTTTTCATTATAGATATTATTATTATTATTTTGGCCAAACGATAGAAGTTTCACTTATAATTATCTCAAAACATTAAGTTTTAATTGTTTTGGATATTTTATCTCATTATTTGTACCAACCTCGTATCTCATATGTTGAATATTTGCTATCTGTATTTTAACCTCATAAATATTATTATATCAAAATATATGTGACAGACATATAAAATGTGAGACAGAATATGTTGTAACATTTTCAATTGCCAATTTTGTTAAATCTTATCCTGTAATTGATAGTGATACACCTATAGCCGTGTTTTATTTTTTGACACTAATCCAAATCAAAACTTTCTTAGACACGCACGCATGTGGAGAGCCAAGGGTTAAATTTAGTAAACCTGTTTTGCACTAAATTTCTAACGTTATTTTATCTTCACTTTATTCTTGTGATTAACAGTTAAATATAACTCCATTGTTAATCTTTTTAAAAATACAAATTTACCCCTAAAGTTCAATTGCAGTAAACCCCTTAAACTTTAAGACAAAATTTCAATTTACCCTCTCATGTAAGTTTTATAACATTTAATACATTAGAATAAAAATAAAATTCAATAATGTTGTCAATATTGTTAAAAATAAAAATATGCTCCAAATTAATTAATATTTTAATTCTCAAATTATACTTTCTTAAATATTTAAAATTTAAAAATACAGTGAAAAAATTAATTTTAAAATTTTTGATGAATTATTATAGGTATTTCATCTAAATTATTTTAATTTGAGTTTTTATGTATATGATACAATTACTTTGTATAATTTGGTGTTACAAAGGAAAAAAAGTAAGAAGAAAATAATTTAAAATAAACATAAAGAAAAGCAAAAAGAAAATAAACAGATATAACTATAATAGATGATTATGAATCTCGTATATTTAAAAAATTATTTTTACAAAAAAACAAAATATAATGAAAAGACTAAAAAATACTGATAGTGTTAAGGAATTTTCGTATTTAAATTTTTTCACATTTATTATTAAAGAACCACTCGTGAGATTGGAATTGATTATTATATTTTTAGTTATTTTGACAATATTTTTATATGTGATTATGATTAAAGTAGGTTCATTGACACAAAACTAGAATTAGAGACGATAATGGCAAATATAATAAATTTTAAGGGATTAATTTTCTATTTTCTTATGGTGTCTTGGGCTAAAAATGTATTTTTTGACTTTTTAATGGTTAAATTGCTGATGTGTATTAACGGAAGGGGTAAAATGAAAAAAAAAAATAACGTTAAGGAATTTAGTACTAAACAGCCCAAATCTTAAGGGAATTTATTGTATTTAACCCGGAAAGCTAATTCCCAAACTTATCGTCACATGTTATTATCTCATTGCTCAAAAAAAAAAAAAAAATGTTATCATCTCACATTTCTGCTCTTAACGTTCGATATTCAGCAGGAGTTCAATGCATCATAAGGCATTTTTTTTTTTCATTTTTACTTTTTGGGTGGTAGGAGATCTTTATCGCATCTTAGACTTCATTGAAAGGAAATTATTATCAAGATATCAAACCTTGTCTCAAACATATATATATAAATCATCACTTTGCTCCTGTCATTTTTATTGGAGGTTAATTATTGATGTCCAGACTTTCAAGAATTCTGAATTAATTGTATCTATAGAGACAAATGAATGGGCTCTTCAAGTTTGGCACGAAACCTTTTGTCACCATTTCCATTCTTCAACATTTGTCCCTCTCATTTATGTTGATTTGTTTATGATGATGACAGGGGATCAAGTTAATGTCCCCTTTCGATCGTAACGAAAAACTAATAATGTTACTGTTTAATCACTTTCGTTTATTAGTTTTTCTACCAGGGGGAAAAAAAATCAGCCCATTTACTCCTCTTTTTCAATTAGGGTATAATTTACTTTGCCTCCCTCAACTTGTCACTATTATCCACTTTGCACTATAAAATTTTTTTTGACCACTTTACATATTAATGTCTTTTTTTTTGCCACTTTTGTCTAACTGTTAAAAGATTATGTCAATTTAATAGTTTCTGTTAGCACGATTGAACAAAATTGACAATATATATATATATCTATATGATCTATTGGTATATATATATATTTTATTAGAGTTAAAATAATGGTTAAAAAATAATTCAAAATGTACTAAAACCAATGAAAACAAGTTTGGTGTGTGAGGAGTTATCCCAAAGAAAATTTAACAAATGTAAAGGGTGATGGGACTAAGAGTTACTATCTAAAATAGTGATCCAAATACAATATTTAACTCGTACATTATTACACAAGTATTGCATGAGAAAAGACCTTGGATTTGAAATTCATATAAAAACTCTTTATTCTTCTTAGAAAAATTATCATTAATTTATTATTACAAACAGAATCATCCATGTCAGATTTCTGGAATTCCATGTCAACTATTCTTGTTCTTTTTCTTTGTTGTTAGTTGGGTTTTCTTAATCTTTGAATTTTTGTTACGAGATTTGATGATGGTTGTGGTGGATGGGGTTAATGAATGATGATAGTTGTAGGTTATAGCAAATTGACCTATCTAGGATATTAATGGTTTTCAAGAATTACAGTTTCCGCACGTTTGAATATCGAGATAGGTTGTGATGGAGTAGTGGTAGGAATGGTTGTCATGTAATGCTGACGTGTAGAGATTTTATTGAGTGTCAAAGTAACCTACTAATTAAAATCACGGTGATATGTTTCAAACTCGTGTTTAAATTCATGCAACCTATTATGATCTATGCTTGATGCAAAAATTTGAGACAAAAATATTAAATTTTTTTGTCACTTGTTTTGTATTTATGATTTAATAACAATTAATATATTTTTTTATCACCATCAAAGGTCATGTGATGTTTTATAAGGTATTTTTCGCGGTGAGATCGGGAGTTCAAACCCTAAACTTTATAGAAATTCAGACAGGTGTCAAGGTACCCTTACCTGGTCTAAAGGGTTCTCTTTGCCTCCTGTCCCTTTATAATGCTCAATTGTCTCCTTGTACCCCTTTGTCGAATAAGTTAGATTAGAATGTTACTGTTTTGAAAAAAAATCAAAGGCCATGACTAGCCCGTTTCACGTGGTTTCGCCGTTGTCAATTGTAGTGCACTTTTTATATTTTTTTGTGTGCAGTACTTCACGGGGCAATCCTAAATACACTTGGATGCTGGCTTTGCTAGCGTAATTTTATTTGGCCAATTATACATGTATCTAATTATGCCTATAAAAAGCCATCCTATCAAACTTTCTTTCCAATTAAATAATTATATAATGAAATTATTCAATAGACATGAAATTACTTGGGTATTGCCCTCATGAATTGATTTCAAACGAGTACTTCACCTCCCCGTAGTATAAACATCTAGTATAATTTTGCGAACATTATTCACAAAGAAGGTATATACATCTAGATGTGTATAAGATGAGATATAGGGCCCTTTAATAAAACTGAAAAATTCAAGCTAGAATACTAAAAAATTGGTGCTCATATCAAGAGCTAAAATTAAACTTTTATTGATGAAATTAGGATAGAGCATGAAGCCTGTACAGGAGCAATTCAATCAACGTATATCAGGCAGCCAAAACATAAACTAAGGAGGTGTTTGGTTCACATTCGGGAATCGGAATCGGAATCGAAATGGGATTCATAAATTCTACTTTGATATGAATTTCTATCATTTCCCTCTATTTGTTTGGTTTAACATAGGAATGAGTTTTATTATATTGATGAGTTACTTATTTTGAAACTCATATTACAAGTGGGGAATGAAAGTAGGTATTTTCTAACACTTTTATTCCCATATAATGATTCTCATAGTAGTCAACCAAACAACATCTATAGATATCATTTACTTTGATTCTCATTTCACCCTCTCGTACCCATAAACCAAATACCTTCTAAAACATTATTCCATCATATCTGTGATCAACTTGATAATACATAGCATAGCCACCTACTAGTATACAACCACGAAACATGTAATTAATATATCGTTTAAGACAATGTTGTAAAATCGTTTGATAAGAAATTCTAACAGAATAGGCCTAATCAGAGGGTTCGAACCAGTGGTTGTTTGATCACCTCTTGTCGACACGAATAAATAAATACTTATTCCTCAAATGTAATCATTCAATTCTTATTAATATAATCTTATTCTCACCCTAATTTAGCTCTCATCACAGCATAACGGAATATGTTAATTACAGTCAAAACATCTTTGTGAGATGCCTACTCCATCACTAACTCCCAATTCAACCTTTTGGAATGCTTCCGTATATGACTTTGATCTTATACGCAAGTTCAATACATTTTTTTTTATGTGCAATATATTTCGAACAATGAAATCTGCAGTGAATTTCAATATTTCCACTTATGCTAATTGTGACAATAATAATTCCTGGACAAAACCTCGGCGCTGT
This sequence comes from Cinchona pubescens, assembly GCA_025175665.1. Classification (NCBI taxonomy): domain Eukaryota; kingdom Viridiplantae; phylum Streptophyta; class Magnoliopsida; order Gentianales; family Rubiaceae; genus Cinchona; species Cinchona pubescens. The sequence continues at coordinate 745,337 of JANKKI010000375.1, forward strand.
CATCTGTCAACAGTTTGTTGTTCGAAACCCATTTTGCCATGTGGATCAAATTCTTACACGTTGTTCGGCTAATGGAGGAAACGGTAAATCAACTTCCACTAACCAAGTATCCAAAAACATGTTTTCATGTATCAATGATGTCATTGCAGGTAAAATATTGTGTTGTTACCCCTTCAATTTCCCCTCACGGTGTTAGTATGTTCCATTCTATCCCATTGTTCATACAAATTTCGAATATCAAAACGATACCGAAATCAATAACAAATAACTAAAATATTAATTTATTGATTTAATTAGCGAAATTATATAACTCTGAATTTGTTTATTATTATTATTATTATTAAACAAAAAATACACCTTTAATTCTTGCTTCATCTCATGACCAACCAAGGTAGACGACATATCTCCTAATAATAATTCAGTAATTGAAAGAACATTTGTCAAAATCTCATGGGAGAACACTTGAATAGATGTTAAGGAAGAACGCCTCTCGATTTATGAAAAAATTGAGGACTTGAATATTTGAATAGATATTTAAGAATAATATCTCTCGATCTACGAATAATTTAAGATTTGTCAGCATGCTAAGATTTGAACACTTAAAAGATTGATCAACACTTGGAAAACTCAAATACTTGAGGATTTATAAGCACATGAAAGACTTGAATACTTGAGAACGTGAAAATCTTGCAGGTTTTCGAATATTTAAGTGTTGAAAAACACGGAGAACTTCAACCACTTGAAAATCTATGCAATCGCTCTCTTATGATTAAGGTTCTATACCTCTAATTAGTTATTTGAAATATAAGGCACCCATAATTGAAGACAAAATAATGAATCGATTGGTGATATAATCCGATACTAATAATAAGGCTCCTAGACAATCTAGATTTAAGATATTTAGATCTAGTCATAAGTTAAATTAGCAAATAGTTAGATTATGACTTGAATTACATTTGTATTTAGTTTTTTAACTAATCAAGATGTTAAAATTTCAATGTCTACACCCATCATTACAAAAAGTAGTTCAACCTTTTTCCAATAACTATCAAGGTAGAAATAGTAGTGTTCATTGGTCGATTTTCTGTTACTCGACTAAAATTTTTTAAATTTTTTTTTAGTGCAAAAAAATCAAAACTAAATCAAACTAGATTAAAATCAAAAATTTTCTTCTGCCGGTTAGTTAATCAATTTTTTTTTTTTTTTTTTTTTTGGCTTTTGAATTTTGGCTTATGTTATTAAGTGAAAATTCAATAATTAATTAAAATAAATATAAAATTAAATGCAAAATTATCAAACATTTGGACAATCATTATTTAAGATACTGCTTAGAATATTATTTGGAATAAAAATTGTAGCAACTTTTTGAAATGTGATACATGTGAGATAAAATGTGATTGGAAAACACATTTGAGAAATGGCTACAAAATATTATTTGAAAAATAATGAAAAAAACATAACAATCTATACAGAGGCACTAATAACCAAAAACATATATCTAATAAAACTAGAAACTAAAAAAAAAAAAAAAATCCCAAAGTGTAAATAAATGAAAACATGGAATTTGTTACTAAAAAACTAAAACTAATAAAACTAAAAATTTGGTTATTCGATTATTAATTTTTAATAATCAAATTCAAATGATATAACCAATATCCTTATTTGATTTTTATTCGATTTGATCTGAAAAACAATTATCCAAGTAACGAACACCAAACTACTTCGATTCAGTTAATTTATACAATTAAATCAAACTATGAACACACACAAGTAGAAATATCCTATGTTCCTAAAATACAAAATTCCATTTAATTTAAGAAAAAAAATTCTTTGCTAGTCTTCCCGCAGGGTGACTAACAATAACCATTGAATTATCCACAAAATAAAGGATCCCTACTTTTTAAATCAACCCGTACTTTATGAATTCCTGTAATATTTTTTGGTGTGACACATGTTATTTTAAAAACATAAGAGAATTTTACAGTTTTGTTGAGAAAATCATTTCCTTGATTTTAAAGATTTGCATAGTACAAGTTTTAAAGTAAATAGTATTGTACTGTATAAAATTTTAAAATACAAAAAAATATATCACTTATTTAAATAGTATTACACCAAAAAATATCACAGAAAACCCAAAACCTCCAACCAGTCAGTTTAGCAAAGAACAACTCTTTATTATTTAGATACCTCGTGTGGTGTACATACCACAAGTATTGGTAAAAGTCCAATTATAAGTTGGTTGAATATTGCCAGGAACTTGGAATTTCAACGTGATAATTCTGTTTAACGTTGACGTATAGTAACTTAGTACATATTGCTTCTACATATATTGCAGAAGCCTCCTCATAGAATTACAATTCTTGTGCAATTCTTGTACGCTTGGAACCATAGCCGTATAGTTGCAAATTCTCTCCCTCCTCGATCTTCTCCTATTTCTGGAGATTACACACATTAATTATTGTACTTCAATGGAAGACATTCTAGCCTCTTCTTTTTCGCCTCCTCTCCTTCGTGAAGGAACATTTCATGCACCTAAACAACTTTTGCAGTTCATCATGCAAAGCCAGCAAGAAGATTGGTGGGTTTATTCCATCTTCTGGCAAGCAACAAGAGACGAAAATGACCGCCTCATTTTATCATGGGGTGATGGCCATTTCCGCGGTGCTAAAGACTCTTCCCACAAAGCTAGTAATTATGTAGAAAAGGCGAGAGGAAGATAGGAAGGGAAATTCAGTCATTTCTCTGTGATTTTTCCCACGTCGATGGATTTGCTGATGGTGTTGATGTTGCCGATTCCGAATGGTTCTATATGCTATCAGTGACGAGGTCTTTTGTTGCCGGAGACGACCTTTTCGTCCAGACTTTCAATTCGGATTCGTATGCGTGGTTAGCGGGCGATCACGAACTACAATTCTACAACTATGAGAGAGCTAAAGAAGCTCACTCCCACGGTGTCAAAACATTTGTTTGCATTTCGACTTGTCGAGGAATTCTTGAATTGGGATCCTCAGACATTATTAAAGAAGATTGGGAATTGGTGCAACTTTGTAAGACTCTATTTGGCTCAGAAAATAGCACCAGCACCACTAGAAATAACCCAACAATTCCTCCTATTCCTGATCGAAATCCAGGTGAACTCTTTGACATTGGCATACTAGGTCAGAACGAGGATTCGGAAGTGAAGGAAGAAGGCAATGTGGCTCTGTATGAATGAAGAACCGGAAAACCTTTTCATTTCCGAAGGGCCCTTATACAACCGATCGTCATCAAGGAAAAGAATGAGAAAGTCATCCGGGAGGGGTCAAGAAATGGCTGTGAACCATATGGAGGCAGAAAGACAAAGGAGAGAGAAGCTAAACCACAGATTCTATGCTCTAAGAAGCGTAGTCCCTAACATTTCCAGAATGGACAAAGCCTCGCTTCTTGCAGATGCAGTTGCTTACATAAACGAGCTCAAGGCCAAAATTCAAGACCTGGAGCAAAAAGTTCGAGATCCGTGCTCCAGCAGGGATATGCAAGATACACAAAGCACCGTAACCACCGTGGATCAACAAAAAGTATTAATGTTGTCATCATCTTCGTACTATGTTTCACATGAAATTGACGTCCAGTTTATAGGACCAGAAGCCATTATTCGTTTATTATGTCAAGATGTGAATTACCCATCTGCCAGATTGATGGATGCACTACGTGAACTGGAGTTTCAAGTTTGTTCTGCAAGTTTCTCAAGCATTCAGGACTTGATGCTGCATGATGTCGTTGTTAGGGTTCCTGATAATGGTTTAACAACTGTGGATGCCCTCAAAACTGCACTCCAAACAAGATTAGAGACTTTAGTATTGTAATATTTTCATCAATAATATCAGAAATGTCTCCATCAAAGACATTGCTGTAAAATTTGTACTATTATGAATTAAAGCAGCATAAATTTGGGCTTATAGTTAAAATTGGAAATGTTAGCACTCTGTTACTTTCTGGAATAGTAAGGTTAATGTTGTTGAGACAACGAACAAAAGGGATCACGTTTTTCATTCTCAAATAAATCAAAGCAGCTAGATTCAATGTTCCATGAAATTGAAATGTATCTGATCAGAAATAGTCAATTGATCGTTGTACCAAAATAGTTAAGGAGGACAAAGCATTATGGTCCTTACCAATAGCTTTGTCTTAATTGTCTACACGTTACGGTAGTATCAATTCTCATACTAGTCATGGTCATGGTCAATTGGTCAATACCTTAACTTTCGAGATACACGATTGCATGCCTGTCCGGTATGGGTATCGAATAAATTTTGATTACTTACTCTGTAATATACAATTAATATAATAGTCAAAACTTATTCTGTAATATAAAATTAGTATAATAGTCGTTAAAATAATTAAAAAATAAGTAAATTTCTTAATTTTTGAATCATTTAATGGTTTGTAATACCTATTTCACATTGTAAAATAAATAGTAAAGAATTTTCGGTCATCAAGACTTCTGCTGTTCTATTCAAAACTAAGTCTTTGTTCATAGTAATTCCCTGTCTTACATAAGGAGCTAAATTCACATATGCCGCAAAACTCTTTTTTTTTTTTTTATGAAACAAATATAGGAGTTATTATTATACTTTTTATCTTTGTTTTTCTTTCATTGATAGTTTTTAGTTTTAGTTTGGTTTTGTTCTGAATAATTTCTCCATTGTGTGCACTGAATGAAGAGAAATGTAAAAGTGCGAAATTTATTAAGCTCAAATTTGCAACAAAATATTTCTACTCTATTGATGAAGAAAGTGCCAAAATCTTTACTATAGATTACGTGCAATAACGTAACTGTTCCTTATCACATCGTAAATGAAAATCGTGACTATTTGGTTTGGTCTAAGGCACATTTTCATTTTTGCCGAAAATGATCTTCCAAAAGAAACAAAAATTAAATAAATAAACCAACCAAGTAAACGAAAGGGGACAATATTCGAAGCATAGTGTAAAAACTCAAGAAAAACTCACCCGAGTAATATCAAATTGACTCGATGAAAAACTCAATGAATATAAAGTTTTATATTAAAGTCGACAAATTTATCGAATAATCACAATTTTTTATCCAAATCGAATTTATTTAATATTCAAAAATTGATAAATTGTTAAGCAAAATTTTTAAAAGTTAAAATTCCTGAATTCATAATAAATAATATGTAAAACAAGATATGCGAAAGCTAAAATTTTAAACCGTTAGTTCTAATTGTTACCACAATTTTATTCTTAACATACGAAATAGCAAATGCACATTAATTACAAATCCGAGTTTTATATTTTTAATTCAAAAAAATTTAATCGAATTTTTAAATACTTGACTTATTAATTTTTTTGAATCGAATTCAATTTTTAAGGAGGTGTTTGGTTTATGGGTATGAGAGGGGGAATGGGAAACAAAGTTAATGATACCCATAGAAAGTCTCATTGCATATGAGAGACTGTCTCTTAACACATCTAGATGTGTATGACATTCCATCTATGGGTATCATTAACTTTGATTCCTATTCCCCCTCTCATACCCATAAACCAAACATCTCCTTATTAACACAATGAAACCCATTCCGATGTTAAACCAAACAAGTAAAGGGGAATGATATAAACCCATACCAATAGTGGAGTTTATGATTCCCATTCCGATTCCGATTCCCGAATGTGAACCAAACACCTCCTAAGTTTTTAAAAATTGAGTTGGAGTGCCTATCGTTTCAATATCATTGCTTTCTTTAGGCCTACCATAAAGGTGAACTAAACAAGCTAAAATTCTTTCATTGCGGCTATTGGTGTTTGATGAATCAAGATTAGTTTAGAGAGAAAATAGAGAGATATAGTTTAATATGATCGTCTTGCTTGAATTTTATTAATGGATTAGTTTTTGTTTTTATTTTTATTTTTATTTTTATAATAGATAGTTTGAGTTCTGATCTCTTAATCGGTCAAAATAAATCGATCAGATCTTGATTGGTCGGTTTGCCTTGTCCCGACCTAATATGAGCTATATATTTATATCAGAGCAAAATTACATAATTATTCTTAGTGAACTTTGGTGATTGCATGCCACATGAGTTTATTCTATTAGGTGACTATTTTTGGTATAATTAGTGTTAAAACTAAATGTTGTTTAATGATTTCCACGTAACTACCTCTCACATACTTTGATTTACATGCGCTATTTCAAACTTATATGACTAAATAAATCTTAGATATGTGGTTTACCACTAAATATCTTTTATCTTACTACTTATCTCACCGTTGAAAAAGTTACTAAAATTTCTTTTAAATATAATTATGAGTTTTAGTAGAGAAATCTTGATCATCTATTAAGTAAGGAATAAAGATTAAAACAACAGAAATTTTTTTGTCGTAACTACTCTCGTTCAATTAATTATTTTGAAGATAAATTCACAAGTTTTAAAGATTTTTAAGAAAATTAGTGGTTTATGTGGTCTAGGATCATTCTATTTCTGTGTCCATTATATGCAGAGGTTTCATCCAGATGAACTTAACAAGTTTCGACACAATCGTTATACAAATTGGTATTGGTCTGATTGGAGAGCCCAATCAGAACGAACCATTAGGACACTTCGGCTTACTAAGGCCCAACAACAACTATGGGGTAGATTTAGATGGGTACATTTTATTCGAAGCTTGTAAATTCGCTACGGCCCAGATCCCCATCTTGCAATTTAAGCACATTGGACATCATGTCCAATTCTCATACTGGTTCCCCGGCCCGGCCCCCATTGATTTCAAGGGAGAAAAATATTTAAGTAGACCAGGTTTTTTACTTCACTTATAGACCTTATGGTCAGAATTTAACTTTATAAAATTTTACTTATATCAATTGATGTCATATAATCTATAAAGTTTAATCTACACCACAGGATATACAAGTAGGACAAAAGATCAGATATAACTAAATATACAAGAAGCACTAACTAGGATTGTTAATTTATTGATTGTTAAATATCTAGTGACATTTTTGGACTATTTGTATAAATGACTACTTAATTACTTTCTAGTGATTTGTGTGTTTGTCGCATTTTAATTTTGAATTTGCTATAGATTGTTAAATGTGTGGTTATTTTTATTTGTTGAATACAAAACTCCATGATCTAGTTCTCTTGACTTTAATTTGAGTTTTATTATTTTAGTATTATATTCTCCTTTTTAGTTTATATATTTTGATTCATTTATAAAGTTAACAAAGGTGTAATTTATAGTTTCACTAATTTGGATTCTGTAAAATATATAGTTCTAAAAATAAAAATACAAGAATTTCCCAAGGTTAAGTTAGACCCTTCCTTCTATTGTTTGCACTGTGCAGATTTTAGAGGATTTAATTAAATTTAAGCAACTAGACTAATTATAGGAATATTAATTATAACCCGATTGTCATAATCATACGTACGTTGGTACGTCCTGCAGCTTGTAACTGTTAGGTGGTTCATTTCACCAACCGGCGGTGCGGGAAGGAATGAAGCAACTTATGTTGTTGTGGTTACTTTTTCGTACCGTAGGTTAGCCAACAAATCATTATCATTTGAGTAATGAAAGGAATTAATGCCCGACCAAACGCTTTAAGTAATACCTGCTAGTCCTGTACAAGGAAACTCCTCTTATTTTTTTCCAAAATTCGGAGTAAGCATCGGTTAACTGATTGATCAATCTATCAAATAATTTTGCCGAAATTTAGAATTAAAATTTAAAATTATTAATCAATTTTAATTTTAAATTGAATTCAAAATAAAATTCGATTAACTAAATTTAAATTTACTAATCGATTTCGAATTCGATTAACTATTTTCACTAATTGGGCTTATTGACATTGGAAAAAATTATTTATACAAAATCTGAAAAACATATCTAATACAAAACCCAACTAATAATAAAATAGACCGTAATTCCATATCTTCAAAACTGCATATTTGAATAGATGCAATGTTTTCTAAATATTTTATATATTTGAAGTATCTAATAGGATAGGAAATATATATACATATGTGTGTTTGTATATTCTATGTTGTGTTGCATAAATTGTATATATGCGTGTGTTTGTGTTACGTGTACATGTATAATGCTATTTGTGCGTTTATATAGTATTTTATAAATAAAATTATGGTATTAGTTTGTAAAATCATATTATATAAAAAGTATATTTACCTAAAAATAAGATGTAATTTTACAAGTTTAGTACTAAAGATTTTCCTTGAGAGGTCTTGAATTCATCAAATACCAAATTAAACTCAAAAATTGGTTAATTCTGAATTCAAAATTTAATTCAGATTTTGTAATCAATTTCTGATTTTAGAATTTGATCGGACTAATTTATTAACCAATTTCGGTTAATCAATTTTCAATTTTCAATTTTAAAGTAAAAATAGTCCAAATTTCAATTAATCAATTTGTGCTCATCCGTACCCAAAACTAGGGAGTAGGGTCATGGTTGGTTCAACTTTTAAGTTAATTTGAGTGTCAAGTATATAACCCAAGAGCATGAACTTTAGGAAGTTCGACCATCTAGTTAATATAACCATAATGTTAGTTTTAAAAATATGTATAGTATAAACTTTTAAATCACATAATGTAAGATGATAGAAAAGTAATGATATCACTTTATTTTTTAATCATTTTAACAACTGTAAGTGGTATAAATTTACTCGCCACAATATCCTCTATTTCACTACTTATTGCACTATTTATTTCACTATTAAATAAACTGTCAAGACTTTTTAAATATAATTATAAGTTTTAGTAGAGAAATCTTGACAATTTATTTAATAGTAAAATATAAAATGAGATAAAAAGTGAGATACATGATCATTAACCAACTTAACTGACTCAATTGATATCTAAATCTAATTAGTGGGACATACGCATCTTTTATGTGTGTGTGTGTCACACAAAAATTCAAAGAAAATAAAGACACTAAAAATCTATACCAAAAAAATTAAAAGAAAAGAAAGTAGGTAGTGAAAAGTGGATATGAGAGAATAAATCCTGTAGTTAAGTCATTCTGGAAGTAACTGCAAATATTTTGCAAAATTTAATTCATAAATTATCAAAAGTCATATTTAAGTCGTTGGAATCTTTGTTAGCTGACCATGATTCTTTGGTATTAAATATACAATTGATATTCATCATGAGTCGCTAAAATAAATTAATGTACAAAGAATAAATTGATAAGATGATCGATAAAAGAAAAAAAAAAATTCATTAGAACTTAAATATAGATGATCAAGCCACTTGAAAATCTTTTCGGATACAACATACAACATTAGTTTGCGATTTTTGAGTCAACATCATCAATGTATTTGTCATATTTAAATATAATAAACAACTTAAGATCCAATTAACTCAATACTTTGACATTCTTCATAGTAATACAGGTGCTGATGTGTTTTTTTTTTTCTCGAAAAATTTTGTCATGAGAATCACGGGGTCGTTGCAAAATTAACCATTGTGACTAATCAATTCGTCTATAGGATGATAGGACTAGTGACAATTAAGAAATAAAAAAGAAAAAAAAAATTAAATATCCACAAGTTTTTTTAAGAAAATTTTATTTTGGTCAATAGCAACTAACCAATAGAGAATTCTTTATTTGGAGAAAGTCTATTTTTCTAAATAGGTGACCCGTTTTTTTGAAGGGGGCCTATTTACAATAGATGGTCCATTTTTTCTGAATTGGTGATCCTTTTATTTTTTAAAAATACGACCCCCAATCCAAATAAAAAACATACATTAATATTTAAATATATTTAATAATTACTCTTGGAGGACATAAAATTTCTCGATTTCATATGTGCTGCTGAATTAATGTATTATCCAGTCAGGTAGTTGGTGAAATATCAGAGGAACTCTTAAATTCCTGCAGGTTGACAATTCAATGGAAGATTCTCATGCAGGAAGCAAATTAAGCCATTAGACGGACGGGCAGCAACCAACCAACAACATACGCAGAATCATCGATCCCCATCCAATTTTGAGGCTGTCTCTTAACCACAAAAGCGGCATCAGCTTTTAATGCACGTCCTCTCTAATTAACATGATGTAGGAATAAGTTGTGGATCTACTTAATGCAATATATGGTTGGCTAGCAGAAGAAAACTGGCCTATGTTGTATGTCAAAAAAGTAAATTCTGATACTTGATAGACATTAAATATTTGAGGATCGACAGCAATGGGTCCTACCCCGGTCCTGTAAGGAGATGGAGAACCCTTCTTCTTCGATGGTTCCAATTTAAGATATAGTATTATAAATCTCTTAATTTTGAATAAATTATTTTATTCAAGATTAAATATTCTGAAGTATTATATTTTGAGTTAGGTCCATTTCCATAGACGATGGTTGATGGCTGAGAGTTGAGAGATTCTATTTATTTACTGAATGCCAGGTGGTTCGTAACATGTGGTGTCTCACTTCATATTCAGGCTTCGCCTAAGTTTTCCATAATGCGTGCTATCCCCATCAAGTTCATTTGGCTCGTCACTCAACTAAAGTAGTTCGCAAAGCAATTGATAAATGAAAAATATTTAAGTAAATTTGATATACAAGACTTGCATTAGTAAATATTGTAACTTATGAATGAAGTTTGTTTAGAAAGAAAGTAGATAGAAATATAATATAACTGTATCTTTATTATCTTTATTATCTTTTTACTTGTAGTACAAGGGAGGAGGAATCCCTTATTTATAAGTAATTTTGAACTGCTATCCAATTTAGTAGATCGGTCGAACCTTATTAGTTAGCCTATTCAATTAGAACGCATAAGTCATCCGATTGGTATGAATACAGAACTAATTTAATTAGGATAAATTCTAATTTTGATAAATTATATAATTACCTTGATGAGCTATTAAATTATATATTACGTGATTTAGATAAATAATTTATGTATCATTAATAACTATTACTAAGTGATGTAAAATATTAGATAACATCATCAGCATATCTCAAATGACTCATGCCATCTGATATTATACAATTATGCAACTTCTTCAATGATCACAAAATTTAAGGGGTCGGGATGAGCTCATATTCCAAGCTTACTGAGTATTTCACATTGGTGAATAATGTCTTCATAATTAAAAACATAATGACTCCCTCAATCCCTTAGATGTGACAGAAGAAAATTCATAATTTACTAGTAAATTTATTTATTTTTTAAATCAATATGGTCAAGATTGTACGTAGTCTTCTTTGATACATGAAACTCTAGTTCACTAATTAGACTTCAATAGAAGTAAACTCTTGACGAAAAAAGATCAGAAAACTTCCCAAATCAATTTATCCATATTCTTGATTGATTGGATAATTAAAGTGCTATCCCTCTCTCTATATAATTATATTGCAGCAACCATAAATATATATATATATATATAAATTGATACGTATATATGGTTAAGTAGTAGTAGTAGTAGAATTAATCCAAATCTCCTCGAGTTCTCGAGCAAAGGCTTTCTGTCTTCCAACAACAATGGTAATGTGATCTTTGTTTTCGATGACTTTAACACGAGCACGTGGGACCCTCGACTGAATATTGTAACTGCATTCGACCGGTTTCATGAATGAGTTCATCATCTCGACCGTGGAATACGGTGACCGTGCATTTCAGCCGGTTCTTAACCACGTCTAAGTATTTTTCAATTTTTCCGGCTGTCCCGCATATGATGTTGTGCAGCGTATGCCACGCAGCATTGTGTGTGTGGCAGCAAAATCCCTCTACCAAATACGTTCTCATCCTGTTAATGAATTACAATAATTCCAATTAATGATTGTTGTTGTGGACATTCATTATGTAATTTACTCTTTCCGTTTTAAAATAATTTTCACGATTGGTTGGTATACACAGATCAAGAAAATTATTAAATTTGTATCAATTTTATATATAAAAAAAATAGTTACACTTTTATAGTAAATTAATATCCTATTTAAATAATCATCATTCTATTAACGTGACACTAATGATAAAAATTAAAAATATATATATATCATTTAATACATTTTTAATTTCTTAACGTCTTAGATAATTTAAAATAAAATAAATTATCTAATGTGATAATTATTTTGAAAACTGTAAGAAAAAGTAAAAGAAAATAAATAATTAAAAGGGAGTATTTCTACTTTGACTGACTGATGCGTGAATTCATTCGCCAATTAATTTTTACCAAATTAAGTCTGTGGACAATAATTAAGGATGGTAAAATTGGATCACAATTTGCTCATTAAATGCAGAACATTTATTACCGGTGTATATGCAAAGTCATGAATCTGGGGCCGCCGATTAAATGCTACGTTGAAAAGTTCATCCATGAATTAGATTTGTCTCAACAAACCATGGTACTTTGTACATGCAATTTTAATGGATGGCCCTTGGGGTACAGCCAAACACTTCTACTGATGTACTCCATCCATTAATTTTTATTTATTTTTTGTTATCTATCTAATTTTAGTTAGTGTACAAGAATTGAAAACATAGTTTAATACGATTAAAATATTTTTCTATTAGAATTATAATTACTGACTATAATAACCTAAAAAGAAAGAAAAACAAGGGAGATGATTAACTTTTGTGTTCTAAAATGATAAAGTTCTGCCCTCGTATACACACATCTAGATGTGTATAAGAGACAGATACTTACTGTCCTTATTGAATTTGTAAATATCTTATTTTCAAAATCCTTTAAACTTAATTTAGAATTTTGCTTCTGCAATGAAATGACTTAGCTTTGCTACTTAATTAAACTATTTTTTTTTTTTTTCAAGAAGAGCCTAGCTAACGTAAAATCATATTGCACATAATTGAATTATTCAGGAACTTAATTATGAGATCTAAATATGCAAATCAATGTGAGTAATTACGAATATTTTTATCAGTAATTGATGTCTTGGTTTATTACAGGACTATAGTGATGTAATTAAATCTAAGCTATAAAACGATACGTTTTAAAATTGCAGAAACCAAAAATGAAAATTTTGAGACATGAAGACCCATAAAAGACAAAACTATTACCAATATTAACTTTGTCCAACATGAAGACCATCTCCTATACAATTAGTGTCCAAAAATTGGTGTCCAAACCCTTTATCTTAGTGTTCGGGGGTCTAGTGAAAAAACTTGGTCCGCGAGTCCAATATTTTATTTTTAAATTAGTGTAAATTATTTTAGGACCCTCATATTGATAATTAGGAAAAAATTTGTATAAATTGAAACTATAACATAGTGTTATGGATTCTTTAATTTAAAATACTCTACATCAACAAATGATGTGACGTGAATTGATGTGAAAAAATTTGGATTAAAAAATTTATAATATTATGTCATGAATATGATATATATAAGAATTTTCTTTCATAGTCATAGAGGGTGGAAATTCTTTTCAACTTACATTTCATGAGGGCGGTTTTGGAAGCAAGTTGTACCCTTATTAAATTTGAAGCATAAATTTTAGTTAAATTGGTTAAGAAGGTTATAAAAATCTTTTTTTACGATAAAGTATAGTTTAGGTGATATAATATTTTTTTATACATGATCATGATTTTGAATCATTTTAAATATCGGGAGAAATGTGGGTTTGAAAAAAACACATCAAAAAGATTATTTGGTGGTGAATTTTGAAAAGTTATTTGTTAACGAGTTATGGAGATTACAATAATTACACTAAAAATTTGTAATTACATAAAAATGCTCATTGGTCATATAAAGTAAATATAATATAATATACCCACCCATCACCTATTATTTAAAAATAGTAGTAGTATGTGAAATGAGATGGTGGAATTAAATTTTAATGGCGTTGAAGCTTTCAATAGTAGCAATGAACACGCAAAATGAGAGTTGGAGAGCTGTGCGTACCTGTTCCTGGTGACTAATTTGGTGAGAAATTCCCAGAGACGGTGGTTTTTGCAGATGAGCAAACAAATTGTTCGGCTTATATGCTCATACCAGCAAGCAAGTGACGACCCAAATGCTATCGGTGGCCATACACGCCTAGGGGCTACTCTTCTCATCATATACTGAGTAGCTTGTTCACCCTTAGGTGCTGGAAAATATGGCTGCCATTCCATAAATCAGTCCACATAGATATGACAACTAGAAATGCACAATTCAACTGTTCAAATGTAAAACGTTTTTTCTATAATTATTTGATTATGAGTTCGACTGATTAAAAGATGGAGGGATTGAAAAAAACAAAAAAGAAACAGATATAATTAACCCAAAAAAAAAAAAAATTTAAGTACAAACTTACTGGTGCAAGAAGAGTCAAGGATTTGACGGAGCTATGATGTTTGACAGCAAGTGCAAGAGCCAAAATGCAACCCAAAGAATGGGCAACAATGTGGAAAGACTTAACTTTATGTGGCTCAAGAACTGACCGCTCTATCATGTCCAAGTGTTCCCTTAATGTATATAATGAATCAGTTGGTTTAGGGCTCCTACCAAAACCAAGCAGATCCACGGCAATAAACCGATACTTAGACTTGGCCGACTTGGAAAAGTTTGGAAACAATGTTTCAGTCCAAAATGCAGAAGATGAGATGAACCCATGTATGAATATCACGTCTTCTTGCACATTATCTGATATCAATTTCATCAGAACGATCAAAATCTACTACGATTACTTCTTTTTTTTTTTAAAAAAAATTCACAAATGAAACGACAAAAAAACTGAATCTTAGATGATCGTGACAGTAAGGTTACTCTGCCCTTACAATACTACTACTACTGATGTTTTAGCTTAATTACCTGTTGCTCCTTCGGCCTTGACATATAGCGTTTCTTTGCAAGAATTCGTGGCCCAAGAATTGCACGTTTTACAATCACAATCCGACCACCTTGGAATGGGATGGGATTGCTGGCGGCCCCCGATTTTACCTTGAAGCATTTCAACAATGGTGGAGTTAACTGTGAATGTTGAGCAAGTGATACGACCTTTCTTGATCTTCTTGTCACACCTCGACTGTAGGAAAAAGTGCTCTCCATTTTGAGGCGTTTGAGTTCATACACGGTGGATTTAGAGACCTCGGAGACCAATGCCGGCCGAGTGTACAGAGTGTCGGAGATCTCTTCCAGCTGCAACTTTGTAGAAGTGAGACAAACAATCTTACCTTCGACTCTCCTTGTTCGGAGACCAAGATTTTACCACTGCTCGTGATTGCTTCTTTAGCTGAAGAACAGTAACAGGGCTTCCACTCTGACTCGATGAAAAAATCGATGATTTTGTACAAGTAACACAACACAAAATCAACAAGGTCAAGTAAAGAAAAAATGATCAAGCTGATCACATCATTCAAAATCTTGCCAGTTATTACGAGGGCCGATCTTGACAATGCCATAACTTCCATTGAAACGAAAAGCGCTAGCGCCTAGCGGCGTCTTGGAGAGATGCACGAAGGAATATGTTGTGGGTCACGGAGATGTTGTTAGTGCAACCATTGCTTGTAATGGTAATGAATGAAAATTTTCGATATAGAGCAAAATGTCAGTATGTTAGGTTTGCTCTATCAATCCCTTTTCTCTATATCAATTTACCTTTTTCTTTTTTTTTGGCAAATTGATCATAAAAGCAAATCCAATCGAAAGGGAAATGGGGTTGTCAATTGTTTCGTGATTTTGCTACTAAAATTTAGTTTTGGAGTTAACCCACCAATGCACTACTAATAGTAGTCCACTAGTCTTTTAACTTATTTGTGAAAAGCGTGTTGGGAGAATTTGTAGAGAGAAAAATGAGGAGGATCTAAGATACGTAATGTGGAGTGTGTATATATGTATGTATCTACAGGTAACAGATAAATGAATTCATTGTGACATTAAAATCGGTTGCTGGTCAAGGGAAAAAAGTTGGGTGGTGGTTGAACCTCTCGGTGAAGATCCAAGTTCCAACTCTTTGAACAAAACCCTCTCTCAAGATTTTCTTTCCTCAACCTCTTCATATAAATAAGGAAAACATTTATTTTTTAGCTTTCTGACAAAAGCTGTCTTTGACCCAAATAATAAAAAAAAAAGAGGGAAAATGAAACTTATATAATACTACTCTTGGCAAAGTAGAAATAAGAAGAGGTATGTAATACTTTTTATTTTAATTAAAGAAAGGTAATAGTTAAAATAATACTAAAGTTTTACCATGAAGGGATTCTTTTGGATCGGATTTCCCTCAAACCTGAAATACCACAAAAAACAAAGAAAAAAACACATACATACATATATGTATAAATATATATATAATTATAATTTTTCACTAATTTATTTAATTAAGCCTTTTAATGGTGTTAATTAATTTCATTATAGTAATGATATATTATAAATAAATATACGGGTTTTCAAAGCTAGTTTTTAATTTGTAACTTATACTAATTAACTAAATAAATGCATTTTAAAATAGTAGAATATTCACATGTAACTTAACTTGTGGTCGTATATAGTAGAATTGCACCCTTTGAGTTAGTAGCTACATGTATATAACCCCCTCACGCAATTTATGTCATAATAATGTGCGCAATAATTTTCCTCTGTGAAATTTTAGGTCATTATGAAGCCTTCAACATAAGATATTATTTCTTGGTCAGAGAAAATCCATGTTCGCCGGTGAGCTATAACTGAGGGGTTGGGGGAGTAACAATACAAGTTTATATATTCATATTTTGAACTGCAGCTAATGTGTGTGAAACTTTTCAACGTAAAGAGACCCCAAGGCAAGACCTGTTCTATTTATTGCTTCTTGTCTGTCCACATGACTGACTACCCATACTTAAAACTCGAAATTATCGTATCGTGTCACTCTTAATATCAATCCACTATTGTGAATTACTCGCAATCTTATTAAAAAAAATTGTGATCCTTTTCTATTTAATTGCCTTTAGTCTTAGCCGAATCAAAATATAGGACCATACTTGCCGTTTGCCTGTTTGGTCTAATTGATGTAAGGTAATTACATAACATGGCAAAGATGATAACTAGTTTACGAAACATCTTAATTCGGCTATTATCTCGACTTTTAACCACATGCATTGATATGAATTTCATGAACCGAACGAACTTTAAAGAAAAGAAAACAAGGCAAACAGCACCCCTCCCCCCCTCCTTTGGTTTTCTGTAATTTATGAATTCTTAAAACCATATAAGTTCACTTAACTTATTTCGAAGCAACTCTCTTTTATACCAAAAAGATTTAATTAATTAGTCCATATTTTAAATTAAATGTACCAAAATATACCAAGTAAACGTAAGAATGCAATGAAGAGTCTTCATGTGCTTGTCAACTCTTATAAATAAGCCATTAATGTATATGCACAATTTCTGTGCATCTTAAATGGTTACAATAGAATATCGCTAGTGAAAATATGGGAAAACAAGACGACACAGCCAACACTTTGAGGCAGTGCACATAGGATGCTCAAGTTAATATGGTGGTATCTACTTGCTAGTTATACACATGAAGCATCTGTCTCTGATACGATTCTTAATGTGTATAAGTTGATACGTATTCAATTGTATATTTACAAAACTTTAATTTGCTAAATTCTTTTTTTTTTTCTTCATGTTGATACAAAATTTGAGTTAGAATTATCTCATGTGCAGTATCGACCAAAACAAGGGTTAAAACACCGTGCGTTGTATTTACGTCCGAATCACTTCTGAAAATAAAAAGAACGGGATTTGATCCCTTAGGATAGACTCTGACGCTTAAGTCAGTATTTAGACTAGATAGTAAAATTTAATAAGAATTCAGAGTTTTGAAAATTAAGAAAGTAATTAATGAATCTGATCTGCCATTTTGACATTTATACCTACAGTTGTTAGGTCGGATCAATCTGTGGGTCAAATATTTAACACTTGACCGATTTAGTTTTAATTGGACTATATGGATAAAATTACTAAAATACCCCTGATAGACCTGAGCTTGCAACCACGTGTGATATTGTAATTGAGTGTATTATTTTGATATCATCACTTCAATATTTCAGTATACTTGTTATTCAATAAATATGTGAGCAAGTACAACTAACAAAATTTTGAGAGCCAATGCATAAATTTTAAATATGTTCTAAGCACTTGTTTTCCTTTGGTCAGATTAAATGTTCATTTATTTTATCTCATAAATTGTGTTAGATTTTTTGTTGTGAAACTTTTTTCAATTAGAATTAGCATAAAACAGAAATAAAAGTTTCCAGATTAGAACTTTTGGAACATCTTGGACAAATAGAATTTTAAATCAAAATTTCACAATAAATGATGCCATGTATGCTAAGAGATTTTTTATTTATTTTTATTTATCTTAAAGGGTTAATTATATTTACCTACCCTGAGGTTTGGCCATATTACCAAACAAACCCTGTAATTTAACAAAATTACAGATTCCCTCTTCTCACTAACTGTCGTTAACGAAAATTTTAAAAGACTAAATACCGTTGTCATGTATTGCTTAATTAGTCCCTCAATTTTTTTTAAAAGAATAATAGTCCTCATTATTGTTTTATACACATCTAATTTAGTACACAATTCATTCCTCCACCACAAACCACCATCTCCCCCACCTCTATTCCACTTCACCGGTTCCAATCCATAATACAA
Organism: Cinchona pubescens; assembly: GCA_025175665.1. Taxonomy (NCBI): domain Eukaryota; kingdom Viridiplantae; phylum Streptophyta; class Magnoliopsida; order Gentianales; family Rubiaceae; genus Cinchona; species Cinchona pubescens. Next base: position 763,927 of record JANKKI010000375.1, read on the forward strand.
ATTAGCAAAAAGATTCATAGAGATAGAAAAAATTCAAAAAAAACCATGAAATACGGTTTGGGTCTGTAAAATTATAAAATGACGTCTATTTCACAAAATTTGAGAAAATAAGAAAATAATTAACCTGAAGAATACACATTTTGATGTGAATAAAGAAATCAATTTTTTTTACTTATGTCAACATTTTCTTAACGGTAATTAATAGCAACATACTTATTAAATGTTTGGCTATTCAATAATTGACTGTAATTTGTCAAACCATAGGGTCTGTTTAGTAATATGGTCAAACTTCAAGGGAGGTAAATGTAATTAATCTTTATCTTAAATTGTCTTAGTGCTTGTTCGAACTCCGCGTGAAACCTAATCAATTAATTGATCCAAGAATAAACCTTATTTATGAATTTTAGTGAATCAAAATTCTAAAGTGAATTGAGTTCACGCTTGCCGCTTACCCTGTTCACATGGACACCCATTACTCATTAGGATGTTGATCTTGAATTGTCAACTCAAAAAAATTGTTAATTTAATTTATTTTGATCTGTATAAATATAGTACCTAAACCGTTTAGTATCAGAAGGTTGGAATAGCAAGCCAGAGTAACATATTGAGAATTTGCTACTTGGCGAATGCCTAACTTAGTCCATATACAGGATTAATTTTGTTATTTTATTATATAATCTAATATTAATGGGTATTTTCTCCTTCTCATCCTAGTTGTCGCGCCCCCACCTTATCGCGCGCTTAAAAACATCGAGGATTATTAATTATGTGGGATCAGCACCGTCGCCACGTGTGTTGCTCGTGAAATAGGTGATTGAATGCAAAAATCCTATACAATTTACAAACATAAATTACCTACTTACATTACAAATTTAAATTAATCATGTATCTTATACACATAACGGGGCCTGTAATAAGTAACTATTCCGGTTATTCGGCCTGGTACATTTGTTCTTGCCTAGCACTTGCTACACAATTCGCTATTTATTACCACTTGTCATGGGCTCGCTCTTTTTAGTGCTATCTAAATGCGACACTGTGAATAAAAGTATCAACGTCTAGTTGTGCAACTAATCCAAAATTTGAGGGCAAAAGAGTAAATTCACATAATTTAACAAGTAAGATAAGGCATAAATATTATATTGAGACCAACAAACATTAAAATAAAGCACCAATCATCACAAAAGCAATTAATCAAAAAATATATGCAAAGATCAAAGTCTATTTACAATTTAATACTCATAAGGGCAAAACAATAATTTCACAATCAAAGGGTAATTAAAACGTATTAAAATGCCAAACAGAAATCAAAGTAAAACTTGGTGGTTATTGACATAAAACATGTAATTTGGAAGAAATTTGAAGAGAAAAAGGCTAAGAGACAGGTATGAAATAATGCTTTTAATGATTAAAAAAATTATCAGCAGGGCTAAAAATGCGTAAATCTAAAATGAGGGCCAAAACGCAAATAAAATTTTTCTGAAATTTTTGGAATTTTTTTGAAATGCCACGTCATTCATCGAGTACGTGGCGCAATTGGTGCCACGTCATCGACTAATGGCCACGTGGACGTGGCCCTATCCTAAATGTAATTTAAGAAAATATTCTCGCTAAAATGAAAAAAAAATTGAAATCTGGAGGAGTAAAATAGAAATAAAATTTTTCTAACCTTTCCTTTTTCTTTTTTTTGTGCAGAACCAGCCTTCTTCCAGCACGCTTTTGTGAAATTTTGATTTAAAATTCTACCCTCCAAATGGACGATTTTGCTTAATATTTACAAAGGGAAGTTGTAGCCCCAGGAACCCTCTACAATTTTTCTTTTGAGTTTAGTCTAATTCCTCTCCGATCGTATGGAATTTTTGGCTCAAAGTTGTCTGTTTGGCAGGTTTTCTTGGCTTAAGAAAATTTTTTCTCTACAGAAAAATTTTTCCTCCACTTTAGACTGATTTTTTGTGAGACAGGTGAATTGGATTGAGTGTAAAATGGTGAAAGACCATTCCTTGTCATGTGAGTATGGGCATCCAAATTTTGGTGAAAAATGGGTGAAAAACGCAGAGAAAAAAGACACTGCTATACATGTCTTTAAAAACATTCAATTAATTAATTTAAGCTCTAATTTAATTAATAATTAATTAATAATAATTTAAATTTTTTTTTAAAATCTAAAAATTCAATAATATTAGAACTCATTCTTAGTATTTCAAAAGCATAAAACGCATAAGAATAATTAAACATCATAACATAAATTAAGAAGGAATTAAAGGGTAAATTAAAAGAAAATCAAAGATAGGTTAAAAAGACATTAAAAAGAAAAAATTAAAAGAAAATTGAGAGACAAATTAAAAGGAAAATAGGGGACAACTTAAGAGACAAAAATAGGTGTCTACACTAGTTATAGGAGTATTTATGTAATTACTAGTCAATTTGTTACTTCTTTCAATTTTTCAAACTTAAAAAAAAAGAAGGGTCACAAATGTACCAGGCCGAATAACCGGAATATTCGACCCATTTTTAGTAGATCTTAGATGACCGGGTATTGGATTAATTTTTCTTGACCTGGGTATATGCATGTTGGGTCAAGTATTGAATAGCCCTAACATCCATGTTGGTAGGGCTAACAATCGTGTCGTGTCGCAGGTAATCATGTCGTGTTATAATTGTATTCAAAGATATAAATCCCAACCTTATCCCTACCTAGTTAATAATCAATTCGTGTCGTGTCGTGTTTGACCCGTCTAATCCGTTAAGATTTCACTAACCATTTTTTACATTTGTATAATTATATAATTAGTACAATAAAATAACAAAAATAAAATTTATCGGTCATTTTTCATTCTTTTTAACTCATAAAGTGATAATAGTGTGTTAACAACCAATAAAGCATATTTACTATTTAGTATGTAATGTTCACATATTAATTTTGAATATAACTCCTATACGTGGTAGCTAAATAAATTATTCCAGTGATGCTCATAGTTATTTTGGATAATAGACTATATATTACTCTGTGTATAAGTGCAATAGTCACGAGATAATTGTTTGCCTTCTCATGTAAAATAGTTAAATGACCAATTTGTCGTATTGCTACCTTCTGCCTAACCTAACCAGTGTTACATTAATATTTCTTGCATTCAAAATAAGGAAATGAATGAATTCGTCCCATATAAAGACCAAAATACTATCTCACCAATGCCGTTGATGATAACTTCAACTTTGAATCACAAAAATAAGCAAATTATAACATAATACATAATAAAAACTTTTAACTAATAAGTGTTCGAGTTATCTGGTAACCCATGGGTCAACTCAACCCGACCTATTTATTTGCATCTCGTAAATAGGTCTATCCATTAATAATCTGAACCCCAATAAGGCACAACCTTAATTCGTTAATTTCGTATCGTGTTGTCGTCTCGTGTCAGAAATTGATGTATCAAGTTATCTGGTAATCCCGACCTATTTATTATACAAATCATAAATAAGTCAATCCATTTACAATTTGAATCCAGATAAGGCACAACTTTAATACGTTAATTTCGTGTCGTGTTGTGTCAGAAATTTATACCATTAAGCCAAAACTGAGGTAACATCTAGATTCGACATTGAAGATCCGTGTGTGAAGACTGATCAGATATAGTAATTTGATATTTACCAGGCAAGTGATTGTCAATACCATCATTTATCCTCTTCGAAAATTTTCAGCAAGCACTTACAAATAACTAGTCAAGATTAGCTAGAAAGATTACATCAGACTTCACTGTTGAAGAATACTCCGATAGACCAATTCATCCAGACCCTTTCAAAGATTGCAAGTACGTTCTTTAATTCACTCATGCAAACTGTACTGTTTTAGATGGCACAACAAGTCTTCCGTCACTATATATAATTGGTGCTTATTTCCTGTAACATTCAATTCATGACAGTAATAATGGAGATCTCTATCTTTTACCCAATATTGTTCATCATCCAATTGCGTGTTCTTCCCTGTTTTTCTTTTACTTAGATTGTTTTCGGAGACTCTTTGGTGGATGCTGGAAATAATGACTACTTGTTTACACTATCTAAGGCTGATTCTCCTCCATATGGCATCGACTTCTGCTCCCTTCTGGTGGGAAGCCAACTGGAAGATTTACAAATGGCCGCACTGTATCAGATATAATTGGTACCATTTAGTGCTTCTGCCTAGCTAGTTGTAGTTTTCTACTTGCAATTTTTTTTTTTTCGAATTCATAATGGGAACCCACAAGCATCCGAGCAAAAGAACATAAAATCTGTGTATAGCCTTGCCTAAGGAAATTCTGAACTTCGAAACCTCCGGTGGCTAGTTAATGTAGCTCTCGACTGAATAGTAATTGTTAAATAACTGTCATAGATAAGGTACCTTCGAGAGGTCAGGTTCAATAACTGTCAATAGTAATTTTTTTTTTCTAATTCATAATGGAACCTTATTCATTGATTGAGCACAAATTTATTTATGCTTGAAAATGTGTAGTAAATTTCACCAGTATATAACTTTAATGCATTCAGGTCAAGTTCTTGGGGCCACGTCTTTTCCTCCACCGTGCCTGGCCCCTAACGCTGCCTCAAATGCCATTCATGATGGAATTAATTATGCTTCAGGAGCTTCAGGGATTTTGGACCAAACAGGATTGCTCTTTGTCTGTATCCTTAAGGGTTAATAACACGTAGTCCCCTGAACTAAGTAAGTAATTACATTTTACTCTTCTGAACTAAAAAAATTATACTATCCCTCAATCACATGATTTTTCTTTTAAAAAAATTATAATATCAAGTTAAGTGACTAAAATACCTTTAGTATTATATTTTGATTTTTTTTGTATTTACGTATAAAAAAATTAGAAAAAATAAAATATAATAATAAACTAATATTATAATAAAAATATATAATAACAAAATAATTAGGAAGTGAAAATGTCTAAAATACACATCTATATTATATAAGAGACACATATATTTGTGACAACAGAATCCAAATATTAAAATTGTAGAATACTAAGAGATAATATGAGACAGATCACCAATTTTATACACATCTATATATTGTCACACAATATCTTTAAAGAAGAATTTTCAATAGAAAATTAGTCCATTTAGGGACATTATTCTACCATTATAATTAAACATTTAAATTCGAAATAATATAAAATGAAATATCAAAATGTAAAAATTTGATCAAGATATATATTGATATGGATTATATTAAAATATTATATAATTTATTTTTCATTATTTTTAAATAATTATCACATCTTTATCAAAATTTAAATACAAAAATCAAAATAAGTGCTACGGGTATTTAAATCATTTAACATGATATTATAAATTTTTAAAGGATGAATCATATGATTGGGGGACAAAGTGTAATTTTTTTAGTTCAGGGGGTAAAGTGTTATTACTTACCTAGTTCAGGGGGTAAAGTGTTATTATCCCTATCCTTAATTAATGAGTAAATTATCGTAAACTCACATGTGGTATGACCTTCATATCCATAATTCTCATGTGTTTTAGAAATATATCTTAAACCCCTATGTGATTTGGACTAAATGGTAAAATGAACAGAAAACATCCAAACTAATGATTTTGGTTGAAATTACATTCTTATCCCTATATTTCAAATTAGGATAAATTACTGTAAACCCCCATATAGTATGACCCTCGAACCTATAACTCCCATATGTTTTGAAAATATACCCTAAACCCCCTGTAGTCTAAACTAAATGATAAAACAGAAAAAAATCATCTAAAGTCATGTTTTTGAAATTACATTTTTACCCCATATACAGTTTAATATCAAAACTTTCAAATAAATAATCTCTCCCTATTTTCATAAATTCTGGCTTTTAATTTATATGATGAAAAAAATGAAAAAATGACATTAGTTTATTATTACAATTAAAGATCTATAAATTAATGTATGAAAAAAAAAATATTTACGAGAAAATACCTCATGCATCTTTGTAGTTGTATTTTTTGGTTGTAAATGATGGATAAGTATAGCAAATTTGAGAATAACTTTATGTAAGTAATAATATGGGTAGGTTGGGTACACAATATTTTTTTCTCTTGGGAAGTAAAATGAATTTTCAAACAACAACTCGCAATAGTTGCGTGAGTATAAGTAAATATATATTGATTAGTTTGAATGATTTATATTTGCTTTACCATTCAGTCTAAATCACATGGGGTTTTAGGGTATATTTACATAAGTATATGGGGATAATAGGTTCAATATTCATACCACATGGGAGTTTACGAAAATATTATGTTTTTCATTAAACACGCGCTTCGGGGTACGTGCTTTTCAAACACCGTTAATTTTGATAATTTTCATCCACTTTACCTTTTAAGACAAACTATATAACGGTTTAAGGTATATTTTCAAAATATATAAGGATTATCGGTCAAAAGGTTATACTATATGAAGGTTTACGGTAATTTACCCTTAATTAATTGGTTCTACAAGTAAAATAGTAGTAGTACTATTTTGTCTTTCCTAGCTATGGAACTTTAATTTACAATGCTATTATCTCTGTTCTCTTTTAAGTGCCACTTTAACTTTTAACACAAATATTAAGATTGTCATTAAATAGCCTAAATTTTAGATAAAGTTGATCCTATATGACTAAATTGCCCTTTGACTAATAATAAATTAAAAGAGCTTCAACATTAAGTCATTAGTGAAGTTAAAAAGAGACAAAAGCAAAATTGGTAAAAAAAAATTAATGGTTTATTAGATTTCTAAAGTGACACTTATAATGAAATAAATTTTTTTTATTAAATTGATATTTAAAAGGAAACGGAGGTAGTATAAGTTTATGCATGGTTTTCATAACTTTATATCTTAGTCATTATTTATTTTAATCATGATTCACAGATAGGAAGATTGTCACTAAAGGAGCAAATTGGCTATTTCTCAAAGAGTAGATCATACATGGTGAATCTAATGGGAGAAAAGAATACCAGCGAATTCCTAAAGAAAGCAATGTTCTCTATAACAATTGGCTCAAATGATGTTCTCAATTATTTCCAACCATCCATTCCCTATTTTGGCGACAAAGTTTCTCCAGAAGTATTTCAAGATTTTATGGTTTCCATCTTAACAACACAGCTTAAGGTTTGTTTAAAAACTTAATTGGTCATTGTTCGGTATCTTAAATTAATTTGATCAACCAATTGTTTAAACTAATTCAATTATGTTTGTGAAGCGACTGCATTATTTAGGTGCTCGAAAATTCGTTATAGCTGGAGTTGGACCTCTTGGTTGCATACCATATGTTCGTGCTACCCACCTTATTCCAGATGGAGAATGCTCTATAGAAGTAAATTTACTTGTCAGAGGTTACAATAAGAAACTGCAAGAAGCGCTAGATCGACTAAACAAGGACATGGGGTATGAAGCTGTATTTGTCTATTCAAATTCTTATGAAGTTTTCAGAAGGATCATCCTAAATTATCATCAATATGGTAAGTATTTCGAAGCTTAATCAATAATTTTGCTTTGAGGATTGGATTTGGTAAAGTGTACACTTTCACGTTGTCTAAATGGTTCGATACTCGAGGGTCATTCCTTGGTGGATTCATTTCACGACATAGTGTAATAGACCGAATTCATTTTAGAATTTTTCTCGATACTCAGTGCCCACTCCCTCTTTACTCTTGAAGAAAACATTGTATCAAGAAGAACAATACAATCTCTAATTCCATTATTTTATATGACAGGGTTCGAGAATGCTGATGGCCCATGTTGTGGTGGATATTTTCCTCCATTTGTCTGCTACAAAGGAAAGAATGCAAATGCAAGCTCTGCTTTGTGTAATAATCGAGCAAAATATGTGTTTTGGGACGCATATCACCCAACGGAAGCAGCAAATCTCAAAATTGCAGGGCAGTTATTAGATGGTGGTCGAGATGTATGCCACCCAATGAATATTCGTCAGCTTTATCTCCACAGTTTCAATTAACCAATGAAAAAAATTCAAGATTCATACTGGCGATTTATAAAAACCTGACTGCATTGCTTTCTTCTTGTAGCAGTCCTGGATGACATTTTTTTGTTAGATCGTTAGATAGATTGAAAATAAGAAGGTTCACCTATTTTTTACTTCATCATATGATTGTGACTGGTAACTCCGCTAGCAAAGAATTTTTCGACATTGTGATTGCGGCCTCTTTCTCAGTCCTTAAAAATCAGAAACAATTAAACATTAAAGTTTACGAGCTCAATTGATGTATAAGGTCTAGTGTTCAACGGTACGTTGCAGATGCATTAATCACGACCCAAGTCAACTCTCTATCCCCCCAACCCCAATCAGCAATTATGTGAATCAATATTCAAGCTACGTATAAAATTGTTGTCACCTGGTGAAGTCTCTATATACCTAGTGCACATAACCAACGAATCATCAGTCATCATTATCACATCATGGCCATAATAATTGGTTAGACATGATATAATGGCTGCATTGGACAGCCATTGTTCATACTAGTACGTTAATTTTTGAATTGTGATATATGTAAAATAAGAAATGACTGAAATACGTGCTTATATAATGAATAACGGAACAATCCAAATGGTGTATGATTGCAATTTAAAAAAATTCTTTGCTACTCACCCGTAAATACAGAGTGAATATCATAAACTGTCCTGAATGATTGAAAAGTAAAAAGTCCCGTTATTTTTTTTAGTCATTTCAATGACTATCATATCTATTCTGTATTACGGAGTGAGTAGCAAAATCTTACTCTGCAATTTAACTTCAGATAAAGAACCAAACTTGGATCAAACATAACCTTTGTTCATTTCTTTAATTCTTCAAAAGCTCCCCCCCAAAAAAAAAAATGAAACATTTTCATGTTATTGAGAAACTATCAATATATGTGAGCTGTTAAGTGGAGAGAGAGAGAACGCTATGTTGCTCTTAGGCCATCCGTCAATCTCTCCAACGAGATATTATGGAAAATAATGAAATATTACTAGTATATGGTTTTGATATTTGGGCTGATGACAATAATTATTGAACAACTCATGAACGGGTGAGAGCATAAAGATACAGAGCAAGAGAAAGGTGTCAGCACGTGAGCTGTTGTTGAATGCATGCATATCGATGTAGGTTGAATTTGCAGAGATTTTGAGCAACCGATAGAGGATAAAACTCACATATAGTATGAATATGCACAGCGGTTGGTAGCAATTATCATAATTCTTCTCGCGGGACGAAAGTCAAAGATACTTCAAAATTTACTAAAACAAAAGCAGCTCAAAAGTCAAACTCCACTCTTCTTATTCATCCTTTTAAGTAAAAGAGTCAACCAATATTCCCATTATTCTATGAGTAATTCGAATATATACACACACTTTATTAAAATAAAATAAAATAAAATAAAATTGAAAGTTAATATATCTTAGTTTTGTTATATAATTTTTGGACATAATAAGTTACATTGTAGAAATAGAATTATATATTTTAATAAATATATATATATATATATATATTTTGGATAGATGTTGTACATTGATTATGCTAAATTGATCGAGACACACTTAAATTTGTAAATTAAATGTAATTCTCGTAAATTTTCGCGTTTGGTTGACTCTGTTATTTTTAAGATGGATTAAATTCAGAATTATTGAAACCCAAGTCATGTAATGCCCCAGTTTAGCATAATCTCCATCGACTTCCAATTAAGGTCTACAGGATGTGTAGTCCAGCCAGCCCAAATCGTGAATTCAATAAAAATTGGAGCCCCACTCTGTGACAAATTTTTGTGTACAAAAAAATAAATTATGTTGGCCTTGCGTGAGTTTTACCATGGGTCGCATATATATTGGTACATGTAAGAATTTATCAATTGTTGCATGTGTAAATGTGTAACGTATATCTTAGTTTTGTTACACAATTATTAGACATATTTAGTGATACATAATTTAAAAAATATACGAATTTTTTAGGTATAGTCATAAATTGGGCTGGCTCGATTTTGACCAGAAAGTACTTAAATTTGTAAGTTAAATGTAAATTTTATTAGCGCGAGTTTAGACTGAATACTATTACTTTTAGAATGAGTGGAGTTCGAATTTATTGAAACCTAACTCATGTAACCCGTATAACATGTAAAGACCTCCCAGCCCATAACATTGTTTTGAGGCATGTGTGTGTAGTCCAGCCTCAAAAAAGTCTCTTCGTGACTTTTGGGTACTCGTATGAGAAATGGAAGACCAGCCCATTAAAACCCACGAATAAAGCCTGCAAAATGAGATCATTACAAATTAGCCACTGTGTCAAATTTCGGATCTTTGCCGGAGAGCTGCTGACGGAAGAGGGCGGAGTCAGGGAGGGGAAAACAAAAAAAAATAATAAAATAAAATAAAACGAGAAGAAAGAAATGGGATACTTACTGAGAGTGAGGATAACGTCGTTCTTGGCGGGGGCAGCGATGGCTTCTGCAATCGGTATTTATGCTATGCACCATGATTACCAAATTGCCCATCAAACCCTCTCTCAACAGGTTCTTTTTTTTTTTTTTACACTTTCTTTCCATTTTTTCTGTTTTGTTTAATTGCTGATTAGCATGTTAACCTGCGTTTGTATATAGTGTCTAATTGAGCTTGATTCTGCCTAATTGAATGAGAAAAATATACTTAACTAGAATAGAAATTAAATTAAAAAAGAGGGTTTTTAATCTTTTTGGTATAAATAAATGTGGTGGATATATGCGCATGTTTTCTTTTCTGTTTTTGGTTGAGTGGCAAATGAACAGTAAACTAAGTGTGCTCAGTCATGTGACAATTTGATCATCTGAGATTGAAATTTAGTTGAGTTTATTTCCACTAATTGCCATATAATCTTATCGTCATCTAGATGTGTCAAAGAGAAAATTTTATTCAGTTCATTCTGTTTGGAAAGCCAGTTGAATTCCGCATCACTTAGAGTGCTGTTGGTGTGTAGCTTTTGCATTGCTTTTATTGTGCGATTTATTCTTGTTTCCCCTTTTAGACGATCGGCTATTATCACTCTTTGGAAGGACGGATCTCAGCTTTGGAGAAATCTCAAGAAGTCAAGGCAACAAAACCTGTTGAAGCTGCACCTTAGAAGCTCTAAGCTGTGCTTTCCAACATAACAGTGGACACGTGGAACGTTTTTTTACATTTTAAGCATATTTAGGGTCTGTTGTATAAGTCCAGAGTATATTCTGGTGATGGAAAAACGAACTGTCTTCACATCAGAATTTCACGAGTTACATATTAGTTATTTACTGGAAATATCTTGATCTTGGTAATGGTTATGCTTTATTTTGCTGCTTGTACCTTTTGTTGGTCACAGGAGCTTCTTTGATGTGAATCTCTTATGAGCCAATAATACGACTTTTCAATATCACTTGTTCTGAACCATGAAGTGTAGGTAGTCATGCTTTGAGTGATGGAAAATATTTGTTGGATGTGATTCGTTTCTTCTATCGGGAAATACTTTTGGCTGTTCCAGTGCTATTTACTTTGCTCAAGAGACAAAAATATCTAGTGAAACTTAGTTTGAGCTGAAATTATTCATGTAGGTTAATTGCTACAGTTTGTTTTTAGAATAAGTAAGAGCATTTTACTGTCCAATGGACAGTTGTCACCAATGGCCATATTTTTGGTATTGGCCTGCATGTTGTGATGATTCGATTGGATCTTGCTCTTTCACATAGTTTGTATTGTCTTGAAATACATTGTTGTGAATCAACTGAGCACTGAATAAGGGCTTTGAATGTGAGCAGATAGCTAATCAACCAGCAGTACTTTACCTCAGCCATTTTCTAGTGAATTGAAACAAGGCAATCTTAAGTTTGTTTTCATCTGCACTTTAAAATATCAAGCACCATGTTGGCAATATCTTGCGTACATTTAGTCTGCAGTTGTTTTTTTGGCTGATTTTCTTTTTCTTCTCTATTGATGTAAATAGAGTAGATTATCGTTTTGCTCGTAGTTATTCATCCCCATTACCAATCTCCCAAATTCCTTGCCCTTGCCCTTGCCCTTGTACATTTTCTCCCCATTCTATGCATCTCCCAAGTCCCAGGCTGTGGGTGCTCCATGGGATGTTAAGAGGAAACTACATAGTTCTGTAGTCTTTTTTCCTTTTCTTCTTGGTCCTATTCTTTTCAATTTTTGCATTAAAATACGATTATTGTGTATGTTAATACATAAGCATTACTGAGTAGACAGTAATTTGATTGTTGGTCCTATTCTTTTCAGTTTCTGCATTAAAATATGATTCTTGTTTATGTTAATACATAACATTACTGAGTAGATAATAATACAAGCCCTTTCAAGCTAGCTACTGCTGCTTCACCTGCCGTTTAACAAGGTGTATAGACTGTAAAGTGTAGCGACTCAAATGGTGTATTATGCTCAACAAATCCAAGGTTCTTATTCATTTCTATATGTTCCTGTTAATCCACTATTTGTACTTGGGTAACTGATCAGATGTGGATGAGCAAGACTGCTGAAGGAAAGCACATTTGCCTATGGCCTTGGCATTTTATTAGCAGATTGCTAAATAGTTATGTTAGCACATCTAGATGTGTTTAAGACACTAGGGATAGAGCTCTTCAATTGATTGATTGTTCATCTTCTTTTATTTTATTTTATTATTTGTGTATTGTTAGTTCCCCTCCTTGAAGCAGTCGATAATCAATTATTCATGAATTACTTTGCATCTTCTTCTTTTATGAAACTAAACACTCGGGATTAGATTGTGTTTCTTCATCGGGACAAAACAATGCATTTACATGGCAAGCGTAAACAAGATTGATATGTTTGTTTGGTGTTCATGTACATTAACTCAATGCCAATACTTTTTCTCCACTTCTTTTTCAATAAAATTTGTTGAAGGGTAGGGGGAAAGTGGGAAACTCTAAGATGAATTCAATCTATAAAGGTGGGATGGACTCTTTAGTTTAAATTCACTCATATCATTTATAAAGATTATTTTAATATAGTAGAGTGATGAGAATGAATTTAAACTAAAAGATTCGTACCACTTATTATGGACTTTTCAATCTAAGAATTTTTGGAGAAAGAAACAAGCACGTAGGGAGAATGGGATATATAGAAAAAAAAAAAAAAAAAAAAACCAAGCAGTCAGCGGTGAGCATGCAGGTCTCTGATATTCCTCTGAAGGAAAAATATTTTGTTGGGACTCGGCAGCCTGATTGATTGGATTGATAATAAAATTGGGGATTCTTTATTTTGTAATCAATTTGATGTAAAAGATCCCTAACAAAGTACTGACTCTTCTAGAGACTTCAAAGTTCAAACATTAAGTAGTCAAATAGAAGAGAAGTAGTCAAATAGAAGAGCCTGGAAAACAGAAGGTTCCAAAATCCAGCAGTTGGTATCCTTCAGTCATTGTGATTAATTTTCAGAAGAATAATAGGGAAAGAAAAGTGCTCAGTGAGTGTGATTAATTTCAGAAGAATAATAGGGAAAAAAAAGTGCTGCTGAATACGGGGTTCGAACCGCCGCGCACTTATGTGCAAACGATCTTAAGTCTTCCCGTTGACCTCTTTCAATCATTTTATGTAACAGGAGAACATATCCAAATCATTCACATTCGGGTGTGTTCGTTTTTAGAATTTTTTTTGGTGCCAAATACCGAAAAATATTTTCCGGTATAAAATATTTTTCAATTTTTTATCTAACTGAAAATAACTTACAAAATTTTTGAACATAAGTTATATTCCGGATAATTCAAGGGTGATATTAAATCTCAAATACTTACTTTTATAACTTCATTTGCTAAAGTTATTACCAAGATCAATTCTTTTTCATTCGTTTTCTCTTGTGTCATAAGAGAGATACTAATATAAGATCAAGATGCATATTTTACTACTATATTGACTATCATTTAATTTTAAACGAAATCAATCTTTTATTAACCACAATTACTTATAATGTATTTACTACCATTGTTATAATTTTTTTTTAACTTGTATTCATAAACCCTAAAGATGAAACACATTAAAATGTGTATATTTCACAAATATTTTCTATTTTGTTAACCAAACAGCTTAAAGCCTGTCTCTTATACACATCTAGATGTTTCAAGAGACAGATTCTGCACCTTCAATGTGAAATTGGGTGCAGAATTCAGAAGCATCATTCAGTTTGTAATTGAAGAGAAAACCATGACAAGAAAGTGAGGAAGATGTAATTCTTGGGTACACAAAAAATTGTTATTTGGCATCCATCAATCATAAAAGAAGCCGTACTAGAATGAGAAATACTTAAATAAATTTAATTTTTGACCTTGCTTATAAATTATACTAAGTAACAACGTGAAATGATAGATGGATATAAATGACCATTAAATTCACAATACAAAACAAGAGCTTTCCATAAAGATCTCAATTTTGTTCACTACAAGTTATGGAACTTCTTTCAATCTCATTTCTGATCAATCTTCCTATTCTAGCCATGCATAGATGTAAACAATCTCAATCTAAAATTCTTAGTTGTGCATAAGAAGATACTAACTCTCAACACAATGAACAAATTAATACTACTCTGTTAATATCACGCAAACATAATAAAACAAAAATTCATCTACAAGTTAAAATCTTAAAGTAACTAACTAGAATGGAGGAGTTTGCCGTATTTGTCAAATTCAAAATTGAAGAGCTCTATCCCATTGCTTTGTGCCAATTCAAGTATAAACTTGCGATAATGTACTCAAAATTAGTTCCTTTTGAATACCTAAGTATATGCACAACAGCACCACAAAATTTGCAGCTTTGGAGCAAAGAAAATAAATGCGGGTTTCAGTATTATGTAATTAACATTCACTTAAAGTTCAGACCTTGAGAAGATGGAGAAGTAGTGAAATAATGTAGTTTTTCCATCTAATCTGTAGACTAAAGAAACCAAAACATCAATCTGGATACAACCATCAGAAAGTGCATAAGATCTGTTTAAGAACCCTTGCTAAATAGCAAAACCTTTATTTTTTTTATTTTTTAATTCTAGCAATCTTCGATTACAGTTTACTGTATTTTCTATTCAAAAAAATTCCCAAATCAAAATTTTTTCTTACATATACATTCAAATTCTTTAACAATTTTGTGCGAAATTGTAAAAAAAATTCAAGAACCATATGACTACTTAAGCTAACAAAAGCATCAAATATAGTCTTCTGTCAAAGTTTTTCTCTAGCAAATTTTAAGCTTGATACTTACCCAAAAAACCTAAAGCTTGAAGGACCAAGTAGTCAGGCCATCACATAAGTTTAAAATTAGTTTGTTTCTTGAGGCAACAAACAATATGGCAAAAGAATTATCATCATACTAATGGAAGAGTAAAAGGATTAGTTCATTTAGGAAGAAAATATGTTGACATGCCATTTTTATTCCAACTACACCACTTGGATACAAAAATTGTAAAATTAATAACTCAACTGTTTAAACAAAGACCACTAATTTAACATCATTTGTAATTGTTATGAAAATATATCCAACAAACCCACAGAATTAACCAAAGCATTGTAGTAAAGATACAAATCAACCTTCAAAAATGGAGAAACTATATTTTTACATCTAAACCACATTCTAAGAACAAAAGCAAACAAATACCATTTTAGTTAATTACAACATAAAAGGAAGAAATTACTAAAATTTAAAATTGCATTAAGGACATAGAAGCAAAAAATAACTTTTTGTAGTTTTAAGAAGCATTAAAAAATACTCTTTTTTTTTTCCAAAAGCATAACACAGACAAAATATCCACATCAATTCAACAAAATAGATCTACAACCAAAAACTTTATGTCGTAATGAAAAATGGCACAAAATAGAGAAAAAAATGTGCCTATTTCTGTTGTTAGGAACTTGAACTATTTTTTGTGAAGATCTCTTATGTTGCTTCTTTCCCTACAATGAAGATATATATCCATATATAAAAAACAAATGAATTATACTAAACAGAGAGATTTTGGATTAAGGGGGTAACCTAGATGCAAGTTAGTATAAAAGCTCAAGTCAATCCATGGCGTCAACATATCATCAATGATGTTCGTTGCAAAGGGCATTTACCATTTAAAGAAACCAAACAATAGAGATATATCTCCATAATGGGAAAATTAAAAATAAAAAATAATTTAACATTTTTTTAATTGTAAAACCATAATCTGTGATCAACAGTAGCTCAATAGCTCATTAACACAAATATGATCGTGGAAATAGATTACGAAAGGATCAGCCATGAGAGTTTTTTTTCTTATATAGGTTGATAGGTGGAAATTTTCTTTTTGCTCCAGTATCTATTTTCATAATCTATTTTTATGAAAAACTATTTGCAAATAGGGTTCATAGAGTTTGAAGTGAAAGAATTACTATGCTTAGGAAATATAGTTCGACCATGGTGTCCAGATCAACTCACTTGCAAGAATAGTGTATCAGTCCCTCATATGTTTTTCAAAACTTTTGCATTTTTAAGCATATTCTAATATAGTTTTAAAGAGAATTGTAGCCAACTACACAACTAAATTGGAGTACAACTTAACATGGTAATAGGTGGATTTCAGTAATTAACAAGCAATAACGAAATGATAAAACAATCAGCCTATATGTAGTTTGCAAAGTTCATTAAGACATTTAAGGGGATTAAAAATGTTTCATATATGAGCACGGCATGTAATAGATTCATATAAATTCCTACCAGGTAAAATAATTATTCACATCAACAAAAATAGTAGGATCTAATTATTCTTAAACTTCTAAAGCTAATCAATAAGAAATTTAGAAGTCCAAGAAACAAAATTTAAACCTATTGAGCAGATGTGTCAAGAGCAGGTTTTGCAATAGCTCCACCAATTGCTATATTCCTATTGCACCTTGGAATGACCTCTACAGCAAAATCACATTCAAAGAATAAACGCTTTTCCTGCACATTGCTAGAGCAGTTTAGATTAGATTTGAAACACAATAGTTAGTTCTTCTAAAACCATTTATTATAACATATAGAATCTCACCATTAGTCATTATATTTCTAAATTGAAAAAAAAAGGCAAAACTTGTGAAACACAAATAAATATTTCTCCATACGGCTGGAAATAAATGGAAAAAAAAAATCTTAGACATAATTTTCCAGAAATAATCCAAATTTTGTTTTTTCGGGAACATGGATCGTATTTAAGAAGAAAACTGACCCTTCATTTGTGCAAGATAGTCTCAGAAAATCAAAACACATCAAAGAATCAAAGATAAAATTGAATTAATATCTCTATTTGTGCAACTCTACCTTGTTTACTATCCTTCTTCTTCTTTTTCCTTCCGTTCCTTTCTTTTTTTTTTCGTTATCATAATTTAGTCCAATGGAAAAAGTACACAAAATGCATAAAACTAAAAAATAAATAAATAATTTAGAAAAATTATAAGAAAAAGAGGAAATACCTTGTCAACTCCAACAGGACCCAGAGAATATTTGACAATATAAGCTACCTCTGGATAAAACATCACTGAGAATTTTCATGGTACAAACCTGAATGTCATAAAAGCAGTCTGTCTCTTAAACAAATTGTAGATTCATAATATTCTTCTCTTATATTTACAGAAATTAAAAGAAAACACCACTTTGAGTATAATACGTGGAATAGATGTCGCTAAGGATATTAGCAATTTGCAACAATCATATTTAATTTCTCAAATTGCTAATATCTAAGAAAATTATTCCAATCTTAGACTCCTGCTTGAGTACACATCTAGATGTGTATAAGAGACAGGTATGAGTACCACTAAAAAGAAAAAAGAAAAATAGAGAAAATACATAACATATTAGATCTATTCTGACAGGAGAGAAGAGAATAGAAGAGAAGATCGGTGGTGGTTGGAATAAAGAGATGTTACCATGATAGCAGAGGATGAAAGTAAAGGATGAGAAGAGAAGAAGATGGGAAGAATAAAAGAGAAGAGAAAAGAAAATGAAAGAGCAGCAGCACACAAATGAGAGAGTGAAGTGAAGGCATCTAACCCCTTAATCCATGAAACCCTAATGATTGAAATTGCAGGTCTATCTGTAATGGTCTCAGATCCAATTCACAAATTTTAAAGAAATTAAAATTGAAATAGCAATCAAATTAAAAAGATCAACTAATGATTTCATTCATTGAACTTCCAACTTTAAAAGCATTACAATGATTAAAACAAAATTTAACCATAAATAAAAGAGATGGAAATAAGACTAGAAGATGATAAGAATAAAAGAATTAAAAGGTAGCTCAGCAGAGCAAATTAGAGAGTGGATCTTCCCAAAATTCACAACTTTTTACCTGGCCTTTTTCTAAAATCCTCTCTCAGCTTTAAACACTGAAAACAAAGCAAAACCATCAGAGCTCCACTATTGTTTCGACAACTGTCACTTTTCTAACTGAATTTGTCCTCTTTCTGGAACGAATTAAAATGACATCGTTTCCTCCAACTTTACTCATGTGACCTCATTAAAACTCACATAATCCTCCTCCATACCAAATAATGACTTCCTAACAGATTTTTAAAGAAACTAAATTGCAAGGCAACTCCTCAATTTCCTTATTCTTCTTGAATTATTATAATTCTCCCTCCTTAACAATATCCTTGACCTCATGGATCAAAATTTGGAATTTTCTTCTCAAACTCATCAGCCCATTCCCAAGTTGCTTCTTCAATGTCCTTTCATTTCCATTGTATTAGCCATTGCACTCCAGCCACATATCCTCTTTTCTTAATCCTCCTATCCAAAATAGATAATGGTTCCAGCTGGTTCTTGCCGTCCTCTTGAGTCCATTTAGGTGCCTCCATTACAGGAATTGTTTCTTTTTTCTTTTTTCTTTTTATCTTCTTCTTTAATAAAGACACATGGAATACAAGATAGATTTTATCTTTGTTAGGTAGTTTGAGCTTATAAGCTATAGCTCCTATCTTCTTCTCAACTTGATAAGGTCCATAATATTTGGCACACAGTTTTTCATTGCTCTTTTTAGCTGAAGTCATTTGCTTGTAAGGTTTTATCTTCAAATATATATACCTAATCCCCTTCTGAAAATTCCCTTTCACTTCTTCTTTTACCAGCAGAATGCTTCATTCTTTACCTGGCCTTTGAAAGATTTCTTTTCAGCTGTTTATCGATCTCAATCCTTTCTTTAACTAATTGATAAAAGCAGCTACATCTGTTTGCAAATATGGTCCTATTGCCAACTAAAGGGGTTTCCTGCCATACAAAGCTTCAAAGGGGGACATTTGAATTGGCTAATGGAAGGTAGTATTATACCACCATTCAGCTAGGGATAGCCTTGTATTGATGCTAAGTTTTAGGCTGAAAGACCATACACCTTAAATACATCTCCACCACTTGATTTACTCTCTCACTTTGGCCATCTATCTGGGGTGATAGGAAGTGCTTGAATGTAGTTTAGCTCCAAGCATCTTGAATAATTCTTGTAATTGGCTAAGAAAAACTTCATCTGTGTAAAAATCAATCACTTGTGGCAACCCATGGAGTTGAGTACTGAGTCCATAAAATTCCTAGCAACAAAACAACATTGTAAGGATGTGCTATTCCCACAAAATGAGCACTCTTAGTAAACCAATCAACCACTACCAGTATAGCCTCTTTTCTCTCAGACTTTGGTAACCCTTCAATAAAATCCATGGTAATGTGTGACCATGAATATTGTGGTTCGGGCAGAGATTGTAATAGCCTTGGATAAGCTGTATGTTCTGCTTTACACTTTCTGCAAACATCACACCCTAAAATGGCTTCTTTAATGTCCTGTTTCATACTAGGCCAATAGAACTATTGGTTTTAGCTCTTTGAAGGCTAGCTTGTATTCCAGAATGTCCCCTTTTATTGCGATGAATGCAAAGTCTCGATTATCTTTTGTCTCACCCCATTTCTGCTGCCAATGTACAACTTCCATTTATATTTCAAAATGTCATCTACAAATGCCCAATCTGAATTTTCTCTTGTCTTGATAATCTGCTCCCAAATCAGTTTTTCTACTTCAGGATCTCCCAAATAACTGTCTCCTACTTCCATGACTCAGGCTGGAGTTACCTGAGAAATGAAGATACATTCACCACTTCTTATACAAATTCTAGACGGTGCATCGCCTACAATATTCTCTTTACCACTCTCTTGGATTTCATAACTGAGTCCCAATAGTTTAGTTAACCATTTTTGCTACAATGGTGTTGTTATCCTTTGTTTCAGTAGATATTTCAAAATCTAGTGATCAGTTTTTATAATTAAATGTTGTCATTCAAGGTAATGCCTCCACCTACTAACTGCAGTCACCAAAGCCAATGGAAAATCTGGTAAAGCCATGACAGGAGTGGTACTCATACTCAATTTCAATCTCTCAAAAGCTACATTAGCTTCTTTTGTCCACTTGAAATTATCTTTTTTAAGCATTTCAATTATTGGCTTAGAAATAGCTCCATAACCCCCTTACAAACCTCCTATAATACCCAGTTAGCCCCAAAAATCCCCTCAACTGTTTCATATTAACAGGTTTTGGCCAATTCGCCATGCTTTCAATCTTCTTTGGGTCAGCATAGATACCCCATCTCCAGTGATTATATGAACAAAGTATTCTACTTGACTTTGGGCAAATGAGCATTTACTCTCCTTAGCAAACAACTACTGGCTCCTAAGCAACTGGAATAACTTGTGTATTGATGAATTTTATGGCTCTCCAAATCTTTACTGTAAGCCAATATATCATCAAAAAATACCAACACATACTTCCTCATACATTCTGCAAATATTTCATTCATGAGAGATTGCAAAGTGGCAGGATAAACGGTAGAATCCAAAGGGTATCATCTTAAATGTCTCTTATAGGCCTGCATGAGTTTTAAAAGCTGTTTTACATTCATCCCCGTGTTTCACTCTTTTCTGATGGTACCCAACCCTTAAATAAATTTTGGTAAATCACTTAGCACCATACAATTCATTCTACAGTTTATCAATTATTGGCATAGAAAACTTATCTTTAATTGTCATATCATTCAATTGCCTATAATCTACACAAAACCTCCATCTAACATCTTTCTTTTTAACCAACAAACCAGGAGAGGTAAATGAACTATTATCAGGTTGTATAATTCTACTATTCAATATTTCTTTCACCATCTTTTCAACTTTAGTTTTTTGAATGAAATGACACCTATAAGGTCTTACCTTAAACAGGTTGTGCTTCCTCTTTGAGTGGAATCTGATGATCATGTTTTCTATTGGTGGTAGGCCTATTGGTTCTTGAAATACATCCTAAGGTATTGATCCAGCACCTCCTGTATTTCCTTAGGTAATTCAGTTTTCTTGTTGTCTATAACAGTCATTGGGCAGAGTTGAGCTGTAATTCCATAACTATGTTTCTTCATCTATTTCTGGGTTCTGCTTCATCTAACCAATTTCAACTTTGGTTCTTCCTTATTTCCCTCCAATGTTACTTGCTTTCCTTCTCTATTAAAGCTGATTTTAAGCTCATTAAAATCCATCTGTATTAGGCTAAACTTCTTAAGCCAATTTATACCAAGCACCATGTCACTCCCTCCCAACTTCAGCATCCTTATAGGATGTTGGAATTCATATCCCTGCATTTTCCAAATCCAGAGGTTGCAAATTCCCTTAGTTGTCAAATTCTCTCCATTAGCTAACAGTCACCTTCATGGTCTGAGTAGGGTTTTTCTTCCATCCAATTGAACTTTCTATGAAATTAATTGATCATCAGCAAAACTATGAGTGCTTCCACTGTCTATAAGTATAGACACTGGTCTCTCTTTAATCATCTCCTTAATCCTGATAGTTTGGCTACTTAATTCTCCTGCCAGGGAATTTAAAGATATTTGCATAATTTCCCCTCATCATTCTTCTTCACATTCCCTAAACTCTTCTTCTTCCCCCTCTTCATTAATCTCAAAATCTTCTCCATCTTCTGCATGTATGAAGTTCAAATAGGCTTTCTTACATTGATGACCAAAAGTATATAGTTCATCACATTTAAAACACAGTCCCTTCTATTTCTTTTCTGCGAATTCTGCTAGGGAAATCTTTCTGAAATTGTTGGGTAACTTAGTGGTTGGTTTGGTAGTTTTTGGTTGAGTGTTGTTAAAAGGACTAGTTTTTAAGTAAGTAAATGAAACTGGCTCAGGTTTTTTCTTTGGAAACTAGGTTCAGAGGTATTTAGACTGCTGGTTTTCTAAAAATGGCTATGGGTGGTTGAAATAGTTGTATACCAGCATGCAGTTTCTTGATAGCATTTATTGTTTTCTCCTGTAACCTTGTTGCCTGCATTGCCTTCTGCAAGGTAGTGGGTTTCACTAGTTTTACCATGCTTTTGATTTCTCCTTTCAACTCACTTAGGAATAGGGACATAGTAAGACTCACACATGAGTGGTAAAATGGATATAACAATGGATTTTAGTAGCTCAAACCTCTCTTGGTAATCTTCTATTGTTCCAATTTGTACAAGTTTACTAAATTCCTCCATAGCCTCTTCTGCATTTTCATTTCCAAATCTCCTGCATAATTTGACTAAACTCTCTACACCATATTTTCTTCTCCCACCCTCCTCCAAATATCACTAAGATACATCTTAGCAATAGCCACCATATTTTCTTCTCCCACCCTAGATATTCCTTGGAACCAAATATCAACTTTTCCTCTAAGATACATCTTAGCAATAGCCACCATATTTTCTTCTTCCACCCTATGTAGCTGAAAATACTTTTTAGCCTTTCTATGTCTCTTATCTACTTCTTTGGAAATTCTCTTTCAAATTCAGGGAAGTCTCTTTTTGGAATTCTTATCTCTTTGCTTAGATCTATCCTCTAGGATTGATTCCCAGAAGTCTCTCCAAATTTACTCTCCATAAAAGACCTTAACTTCTGGACTCCTAAAACTCTCACTGACTCCCTTCTCCTTACTTATGTTCAATAAAATCTGATTCATCTGAGCAAGATAAGCAACCAAATGATCATATTTTTCATTCAAATCCTTCAATGATCTATCCATACTTCCTTGTCTATTTTCCAAAATCTTCAGAGTTCCCTCTAAGCTTTCATGTTTCTGGTTTACCCATTTAAATAGACCACTCAATTCTATTACCTCTTTATCTATCCTTCTGAAGCTTTCTTCCATGGTTTGTTGTTTGGTTACAACCATTAAAAGCAGTTCAATCCCAGTGGAATTGTTACTGCTCCGACACCAATTGTAATGGTCTCAAATCCAATTCACAAATTTTAAAGAAACTAAAATTGAAATAGCCAATCAATCAAATTGACGAGATCAACTGATGATTTCATTCATTGAACTTCCAACTTTAAAAGCATTATGATGATTAAAACAAAATTTAACCACAAATAGAAGAGTTGGAAATAAGACTAGAAGATTATAAAAATGAAAGAAAAAGAAGGTAGCTCAGCAGAGCAAATCAGAAAGAATCTTCTCAAAATTCACAACTTTTTGCCTACCTTTTTCCAAAACCCTCTCGCTGCTTTAAACACCGAAGACAAAGCAAAACCATCATAGCTCCATATACTACAACTGTCACTTTTTGACTGAATTTGTCCTCTTTCTGGAATGAATTATGTTGGCCCCAAAAGCAACCTAAGAGGAAAGCAAGTGAATTAGGTTGTCTCTAAAAACAATCATTTTTATGTACTTAATAGAAATTCAAACTTTATGCACCAAATGAAAACTTAAGCCCAAATGAATATAATAGATATTCAACAATTTAAACTTAAAGAACACATAAGAATATTGAGATTAAGAGAATCAAACCAAACTCCCTAGCTTCTCAAGCTTGGAACTTGCAACTACAAAGAGGTTCTTATGGCAAATACCAAGTCACAACTCAAGTTCATCTTCAAAGTAGGTGAGACAATTACACACAAATGAGGATCAACACTAATTTCCTTTAGTTGAGCCAAAAGTTTACACTTCCATTTACAATTGTTGGATCTCTCCATTCTTACACTTGAAGAACTTTTACACTTCTAAACCCTTTTCACACTACCTACACTATTACAACGTACCACTATTTCTTATACACATCTTTTTTTTTTTTTTTGTCCTTTTCAGAAGTCTTTTTAATTAATTGACAGTATTTATAGTTGCCAAAATAAAAACCGTTGGACCTTGACGGCCGAAAGTAAACTTCCGTAACACATGCGTCCGATCAAGCAAAGTCAATATGAAACTTCTTCAAATTCTTTGTTGACGAAAAACTCACTCGGCGTCAAGTCTTGTGGTTGTTTTGCGGACGATCAACACTTTTATTAAACCATTTATGATCTTCGACACTGTTTCCTTCATATGGACTTTACTCATGTGACCTCATTAAAACTCATGTGACCCTCCTCCATTCCAAATAACGACTTCCTAACAGATTTTCAAAGAAACTAAATTGCAGGGCAGCCCCTCAATTTCTTTATTCTTCCTAAATCATTACACTATCCTCACCCAAAGTTGTGTTTTATCTATTTTGTCCTCAAATTTTAGTGAAAAAAGATAAGACGAAAGTTGGATATCACCTTTCGCTCGTTATCTACTCATGGTGGTAAATTTATAAATTTATATTAAGATTTTATAAAATTTAATACTGATAAATTATACGGGTGTGATCTAAATGGGTGGAAAATATAACACGGAATAACGGTTATTAACCACCAACTTCATTCATGCATGACAAAACAAAACTAAAACAAAAACTAAAACTAAAACTAAAACTAAAACTAAAACTAAAACTAAAACTGCGACTGCTATTTCAAATACTAATCAGTTTGGATTCTTAATTTAATAAGGTTGTACTAATATTCTAATGTAGTACTACAATTCTTAATTCGCAAGTTTTTCTACTAACTTCGTAACTCTGCTAGAGTTTTCCAATATTAAATATAATAGTAATTAATAAATAAATAAAACACTCATCAGATTTAGATCTGGTAGAGAAGAGAGAAAGAGAGGGAGATCTGAGCTTGGAGCTTGAAGATCTCGATTCAACATCCATGATGAAGAATCAGCAGCAGCAGCAGCCCATCATGATGATTTTGCTCTTTTTTCTTCTCCTGATTTCGCCGAGTATAATAGTAGCCGAGATTCGAGCCTCCCTGATTAAAACCGATGTGCGTGGCATCATCCCATTGGACGAATTCGGCTTCACTCATCGCGGCCGACTCCAGCTCAACGTCTCCTCCATCTCCCTCTCCTCCGACCCTTCCTCTCTCGACCTCTCCCGTCTGGGTTTTTTCCTCTGCACCCGTGACGGATGGCTTCGTGTCCAGCAGCAAATCGAAGACTCCGAAATCACTTGCACTCTCAATTCTCGACGCCGTCATGCTCGTCTTCTCCTTCGATTCCCTCCCCGCCGGCGCCGTTTCGTTCGACAAAGCGATCAACATCTCTAAACCTGATCAGTACACACTCGTCTTCACCAATTGTCTCCCTAATCTCCGGGTTTCCATGAACGTCCACTCCGCCATGTTCAATTTAGATCCCAAATCCGACCGCCGTGATTATCTCTCCGCCGGTAAAGCTATCCTCCCCAGGATTTATTTCTTCTTCTCTCTAGTTTACTTCGCCTTGGCCGCCCTTTGGATTCATGTTTTGTACAAGAAACGATTGACTGTCTTTACCATTCATTTCTTTATGCTCGCCGTCGTTATTTTGAAGGCCCTTAATTTACTGTGTGAAGCTGAGGATAAATCGTATATTAAGCGAACTGGGAGTGCCCACGGATGGGATGTCTTGTTTTATATATTTAGCTTTTTCAAGGGGATTACGTTGTTTTCTTTGATTGTCTTGATTGGGACTGGATGGTCGTTTTCTAAAAAGCCGTATTTGCAGGATAAGGAGAAGAAGGTTTTGATGATTGTCATTCCGCTTCAGGTCGTAGCTAATATTGCTCAGGTTGTGATTGATGAGTCCAGTCCGTTTGAGCAAGATTGGGTCACTTGGAAACAGGTTTTCTTGTTGGTGGATGTGGTGTGCTGTTGTGCCGTTTTGTTCCCTATTGTTTGGTCTATTAAGAATTTGCGCGAGGCAGCCAGGACGGATGGGAAGGCCGCTGTGAATTTGATGAAGTTGACCTTGTTTAGGCAGTATTATGTCATGGTGATTTGCTACATTTACTTTACTAGGGTTGTGGTGTATGCGTTGGAGACGATCACCTCATATAGGTATCTCTGGACCAGTGTGGTGGCTGGGGAGTTGGCTACACTTGCCTTTTATGTTTTCACTGGGTATAAGTTTAAGCCTGAAGCGCACAATCCGTATTTTGTGGTTGATGATGAAGAGGAGGAGGCTGCAACTGAGCAATGGAAGCTTGAGTGACGAGTTTGAATTGTGAGACAGATTGTGTCTAAATCATCAAGGATTGATGGATGTGAGGTTAAGTACATTATTCTTTACCACGACTGTGTAGTAGATCACGATTTTAGTATTTTGCTTTTTTCTTCATACACATCTGAATTTTGTGTATGTTGTGAGTGAGCCAGTAGCATATAGTATATATCATGGACTATAATGTGTCTGTGAATTTTGTCAAACAAATTTTCATGTGAATGGAGTTGCTTTTGTAAGTGCCAATACTAGATTTTTTTACCTTTAATATATAAGACAAAGTTCTGTTTTCCTAATTTCTGTCCATCAAACCAATTGTTACAGCCCTATATTTCAGGAATTAATGTTGACTGCAGGTATGCAATTGGTGTTTGGAGTTCGTATTGATTTTCTTTGACGCATAGTCACTAGATGATTTGGATTGTTCTTCCTGTAGTTGCAACATAGAAATCTATTGGCTTCTAGATTAAGATGGTTAAGCTAGGTATTAACACTTCCTAATTAATCGGACTTCACCACACTAATAAGTTTGTGATTCTGGAAAGTAAGGTCCATTGATTACGTATTTGTTTCATGAACCCTTCCATTATATATTTTCTTTTGTGCTTTGGAAGATTGAATCAACTTCATGAAAAATGTGGTCAAATGTCTATTAAGGGTAGTAGAGTCAGTTCTGGAATTTCTCATCCTTATTTCATTTATGTTGTTTACTTTACAAAACTACAAAGCATGAGATATGTACAGCGAGACACTAACATCTGGACACTAAAATGTCAAAAATGAAAATTTGAGACATTGATGATAGTGATACATTAGCTAAAGTATACAAGATTTCAATATAGATTGTTGTCTTATCCAATTAGATAATATCATCACTCTATAGCCATATAACTTCTCTTTTGCAGAGTGCACTGACAAATCTGACATGATTTTTATTGATTTTATTATTGCCACTAGTAGAAACCTTGGAAAATTAGGCACATTTTATGTGTTTGCTACTGCTGTGAGTGCTGATACCAAAGTTTGTGTGCTTCCAAGATCCAAAGCTTGAGTTGATTATGTAATGCATTTCTAGATGCTTAGGAGTCTTTTTCCAAGTACATCTGGTAATAGGTTTGACGTTGTGGTTATCTGACTCTTGGGCGTGTTGCCATTCAAAATAAGGTCATGCAAAGAATGTATAATATGTAATTTTATTGGAGTTTTTTCTTGCACTTATGCCTGGTAGAGCATTCTTGAATTTCTGTTTGGGCTAATAACTCTTGATTTTAAGCCATTGCATGTTGGAATTTCAACCAAAATATTAGTGCTCATTGATCTTTGAAGTGCTTATACTTCTCTCCTCTAAATGCAAGGTGAAGGCTTCAAGACGTGGACATATATTAAAACACCTGGTTACCAATTGGTTAGATGAAACATGCTATTAATTGTGTAGAACTCGTGTATATATCATCACGATAGTACTCCACTACCTGATTATTTTGGCTCCATGAAGTTATTAGTGGTCTTAAATGACAGGTTGGCAAAAGTACTACGGGTTTATTTAAGTGTTTCAGAGGGGATAGTGTGTACAACTTCCCCACAGGAGACTTGTATTTGGTATGTCCTATTTTAACCCCTTAGAAACTCTGGAGTCAGGAGATGTACTTTTAATTTGTTGTTTGAGTCTTTACACATTAGCAAATAGGTTTTGAAAGTAATCCTATATATTATCAGTTGGTTTAGTATTACTCTTTTTGTTATAGTTGTTTACTTGATTCTTGTATTATATCGGTGCGCTGTGTCAAACTTGCATTTCAAGGTTGTTTTTGTATGCTAAATATGGATGATAAGTAGGCACTGCCAGGCTGCCAGCCAGCCAGCCAGCCAGCAGCCTTTTGTTTCCTTTGCCTTGTAGAATTAATCCCAGGAAATTAATAGAAAGATGGCATTCATATTATCATTTATGGAGGATGGTGCATGGAGTTAGAACCTTCAATGAATCGGACATATAAATACTTCTGTTCCCCAACACACCATTAACTTTGGCAATTCTAAATTTAGCACTTGCACCACTTAATTTTGTTACTATGGCTCCTTGGGGTGAGTGGGGGAGGGAACAATCGTTACTATGATGGCACTCTGTGCTAAAGTGGCCGTGGTCCATTGAATTTGTACTAGCATTGGGGTAAATATTATGGAGAGTAGTAAGTTAGTTGTAGCACACACCAAACAGGGACACATCATGACCACGTGTTGCTCTTCCCTTTATGTCAAAATTCCATTAGTGGTAGTATTATTTCAAGACCTCTTGAATTGACTATGATGCAAAATTGATGCCATTAGACTCACTTTGCCGATTTCCTAGAAATCCTTAATAGTGTAACCTTATTCTAGCAGTAGTTTCTTGCTACAACAAGAAGGTTGGAGATTGTTTCAATTATTATTATTATTATTTTTAATTGTGCCAATAAAATTGACAAGAAAGGATAACCAAGTAGGAATGTTGATGACCTAGAAGAACAAACATAGGAAAGACTCTTCACTGGTCTTCTAATGATATTGAGCTATGAAATTTTGTGGTAAAAGGCATTCTTCTGGTTAGGGAGACCCTCACCCCTTTTTTGTATCAGTAAAAGGGTGTAAGCTAATTAGTAGCATAACCTTACTCTGATGTGATAGTAGTAAATTACCACTCAAGCGCCAAGTTTAGGGTTGTCTAATGAAGGGAAAGAAGGGACCATTGGGGTCGAAGGAAACATGTCTGTAGACCCTCCCATGTGAAAAGTTATATAGAGTGATGATGAGAAGTTTGTTCGTTTGGGACCCCTCCAACCATGTTACTAGTAGCATTTGGCATCCTCCTCCTTGGTCTAATGCATTTCCCTTTTTTAGACAGAGCATCAACAATCTGAGTTGGATAACAAACTAGAATAGACTAATATGGATCTTCATGTCACTTACTTTTTGGAAGCTGTTTTTTACTACATTGTTAGAGTATACAAGTTCATGGAATCACTCTTAAACCCAACAATTCCCCCACAATTACGAGGTACTCAGAGCCATTTAACTCCTTGATCGAGAGCATGTTTGAAAATTCTCATTACAAGTATCATCAGTATGTGAAGTTCATTAGAGTAAGAGAGGACTACTAGCTGTATTATTATTACTTTATAAAGATTGTGGGGATCTAGTAGGACAAAGGACATACAGTTACACAGATGAAAATTGAAAGGTTGGTTGGGTTTAAAGCACTGTACTGCTATCATCTAATGATCTAATACTGATGCTGCTCATGTAAATTTGGTTCTTGAGGAAATATTAACGTGCGGAAAATGGCCCTTCACCTATCTTGATTAATTTTTAGTTTTTTTTTGTTTTTTTAAATTTTAAATATTCACAGTTTCCTGGGTGAATTAAATGACTTTGGGTTGAACCTTTTCCACATTCAGCTACCTAATTTTAACAGATGAAAAACATTTGACTCCACGTTTGGTACGTAAGAATAGGTTAAAATAGAAAGACTTTTCTAATTTATTCTTTTTGTTTCATATTTGGTATGGAAAATTTAAATTGAAAAAGCTATTCTATAAGGAAAACTCATTCTTACTTTATCGTAAAAAATCATTTCTCAAAAAAAGTTACGAAAACCCTTTCTAACTGTCAATATAAACAGAAAAAGTTATAAGATGTAAATATTATCTAATTTTTCCAAATTTTATTCAATTTTTTAGTTGCACATTGTAATATTATTGCTTTATAAATAAATAAGATATTATATAATTACTTAGATTATATAATTTAATCATTTGAATGTAAAATAAATTCAATATGCATTTTTTAATTTTTATCATTAAGATAATGTGTAAAGACTCAAACAATATAATTAGTTTATAATTTTTGTCGTCGAGATAAAATAGTTAGATTGTACAATATAATATTAGTAAAGGTTACAAAATTATATTAAATTTCTATTTATATTTAAATAATTAAATTGTTTACATTCAAATACTTAAAGATTTTCTTAATTGTAGTTGTAGTTCATGAATAAAAACAAAAATGAGAAGATTTTTTAATAAAATTCATTTGATTTTAACATCTAAAAAAAAGAGACTCAAAATAATTCAAGACCAGTCTCTTATACACATCTATGTACTGTCTCTTATACACATCTAGATGTGTATAACGTATTACTACATAAGTATAAAATATTTTGGAATGACTTTTTCCGGATGATATTTCTATTATAGGCTATTCCAACGTACCAAACGTGGGGTGAAAAAAATGCATTGGTAGAAATTGGAAAACTATGGGGACTGTCCGGACTGATGGAAACGAGTGACTTAGAGCATCGGCTACCTCTCGCAGTAATTAAACAGCGAGAGGTGCATGCATGTGATGTATCTTTCTCTTTTACAATCCACAGTCTCAGAAAAAACATAGAATGGCCCTATACTTCAATTACAGTTATACAAAAATAACTGTCTCTTATAGACAGATAGATGTGTATATCTAGACAGTGTATAAGAAAGAAAGGTGCTCTTTATTACTCGATTAACTATCTGTCTCTATATACACATCTAGATGTCCCAATAGAAAATTGGGATGATTTGAGAGAATGATGATGATGATGTGATCTTTAGAAGCAGCCCAGAAAATCACAGGATTCAGTCCATTTCTTGTATATGATCCCATCTCCACCACCTCCACTGATTGTCCAACCTGGAAGTTGTACGAGAACCCATTTTATACTAATACTCAAATTAATCATCCTCAAAAGCAACAGCATTATCACCTGCACTCTCAAGAAGACAAGAGTGATCATCAGCTGAAGCAAATTCATCGTCTCCAGCTCCCTATTTCAGCAAGAAAGATCGCGGCTTCGTTTTGGGATCTAACCTTTATAAGGCCCTTTATGGAGTCTGAGCTTGAAATGGCTCGAGCCAAAATCACGGAACTGACTCATAGGCCGAGCTAGAGAAGGAACGCAAGGCGCGTAAGAAAGCAGAGTCTACGAATAAAAAACTAGTCAGAGAACTCTCTGAGGTGAAGAAAGGGATAGAAGCATTGGAGCAAATGCGCGAAGAATTTGACAGACAAATATCATCCTACAATGCGGAAATGAGTAGAATGCAAGGGGATATGGAGGAGGAGAGGAAAATGTTACGAATGGCAGAAGTGTTGAGGGAAGAGCGTGTGCAAATGAAGCTCAGTGAGGCAAAACTTTTGTTGGAAGACAAGTTGTCGGAGTTGGAGGCAATCAGATCGTCCACATCTACCACAACATCTGCCAAAAAGATTGATATTGCCGTGCCAGAAAGAGAAGCCAAGAGAACTCAAGAACAGGAACACGTTATTATAGGAATTGCCAATAATAGAAGTACTACCAGTACTACTGCTTCTGGAGAAGAGATAAAATCATGTGTTTTGGTTGAGAAATCGGCTTCAAATCTTTCTGCAGTAACTGAAATAAGTCAAAGAAAAGCTTCGCCGGAGCCTGAAAACCCGCATATCAAAAGAGGGATCAAAGGATTTGTGGAGTTTCCGAAAGTGGTTCGAGCAATAGGTTCAAAAAGTAGGCATTTGGGGACCAAGTTGGAGTGTCAAAAGGCTCAGCTAATGATTCTTCTGAAACAAAAAACTCCCATTCGATCCAGTAATACTCTCATTGCTAAGATTACTAGCTAGGATTTCAGGCATGTAACTCTATAGTATTGCTTAATTTCCTCTTGATCGACCTGATGAGCTTCAATTTTCCTGCTTTTTTGTAAGATTGATGATCTGAATTTCTTTCGTTATATATCCCAAGATTGCAGTAAATTCATATGCTTCTGGTTCGAGTTAGTGATTTTTTTCTTTTTTTTCTTTCGGAACATGTTTGTATGGTGTATGTTTTTTGCATAAATGGTGTAATAAAATCACAAATTGTTTTTTCTTGTAGTTTATTAATTTGATCTGGCATCCTTCCTGGTCATGTCAGTCATTTCAGTTGAAGGAACGGTTTCTGTTATATGAGAAGCATCAAAGAATTAATTGTTTCTGTTTTTTTCTATTTCCATTTCTGTTTTTTTTCAGAATTAAAGAAACTACTATTAAATTGTACTCTTTAATATTATTCGAGTACATAATCCCCCTACCAAAATGACAATAAGGATAAAATTGTAAAAAAAAAAAAACTCATTTACTATTACTTTCTTAAAATTTGCAAAACGACAGATAATATAATACAAAGTAAGTTGTCTAAAGTGTAAGATAAAATGAAGGAAAATTCTACTATCCCTTTTAGAACATTTTATCTTTAAATATTTATCAGATCTGAACATTATGTGCTTTAAAAATTTTTCTATACAAATTTTTTGTTCCAAGAGAACGGTTTTCTAAAAAAAATTGTAAAATTCTCCAAAAATGAAACTAATGGAGTAATTTGTAATGATCAACATACATGTATGTCCAACACATTTCTAACCTCTATTTTTTTCTTTTATTGGAAATTATATACATGTTGAATTTGAAAGTATCACCCATAAATGCATCTCACAATTCATAAGTTGAAATGCAGTACAATTAAAGCTATAGTACTCCTTTAATGGGCAATTAATGCCATTCATTTTCTCAACATTTAAAAAGGTTAAGAATCTTTTATACTACATTTTGTATTATTTTCTGTCATATCACTTAATAAATTATCAAGATTATTATACTAGTATATATTTCTGGTGAGGCTGAAGAATTTAGAACTGCTTCTACAAAAAGAAATTCACATGTAAATCTCAATGTAAATTTTTTTATTTTTATTTTTTTTGCCCTAAATTTTCTGGTATGTGTTCTTTCTGGACCCTCACCACCTGACACAGAGGGTAGATTGATACCCAAACTTGTAGAGGAGGACTGATTTGTTTGTTTTGGTCTCGTCGTCACTCTAATAAACAGCCGAAAGCCCAGTGGGCCACAATAGTCGGTCACGACTTCCAATGCAAGAATATACCCTAGCAAACGGCGTGAGTTGCATTATTGGACTGAGACCGTTAATCAAAGCCGCCCACTGCTCGTCCTCTCGTAATCGACACCTATCTCTGTACGTCATTGCGCCTACCCTTGAAATCCAATGTTCTTTTGAATATTTATTTGAACATTCAAGAAAAAGCTTTAAAAAGTTACTCAAGTCAAATAGCTATCTTTAAATTTCTTACGAAATTATAATTTAAAATTATTAGTTAAAATTAATTAACTTAATAATATTTCATTAAATTTTTAATTTCAAATTTTAATATTTGATCAATTTTTATTATTTATTTTATAAATGTAGTAATACGTTATTAATTTACCAATGTATTGAATATGTGAAATTCAATACATTGGTAAATTAATAACGTATTACTACATCTGTCTCTTATATGAGTATTGTTGATCATTAAAGGATTAAAAAATAAAAAAAAACACATTGATAATTTATGAAGTGTTTTTGTTTGTATAGATGGGAGTACGGATTTAATTTGTACTAAAAGTGGATGATGAGAGTGTTAAATTGGCAGGGCAGGGACCATGTAATTGGAACTAGTGATATTATATTTGTCCCAAGTCGTCAACATCGTATTGGGGCGAATGTTGGAAGCATAGGAAGCAACCCAAAATCCCCTACCCTATCCAAATGGCAGCCGGCAACTTTTGCTTAAGAAACCTTCTCCATAGTTAAGTTAGCTCTTGAAGAACTTGAAGGGTAGGGTGGAGGAGGAGGCAGATGGAGATAGAAAATTTAGAGGGGTTTTTGGTTTTGTTTTTTCACTAAGAAGAGTTTTTTCAACTTTTTTTTTTTATCAAGAGAAAAGAACAAAAAAGTGTACAAGATCTTGTGAGTTTGACACATCTAGTACTTTTGTTGACAAGGAGGAAACTTAGGAAACGAAAAAGAAATTGGGTGATTTGTATCTAGATTGTGTGGCTGAGATCATTTACCAGAGACCCATCAAGAGAATTCTTATCATTAGAATATGATGTGGGGTTTGGTTTGAAGATGCAAGAATCTGAATCATCATACCCTTCTTCTTCTTGCAAAAGGAACATGTTGTTTAGGCTGCAGCCTTCTCCTTCTCATCAATATCATCCTAGTACTAATGTCACAGCTTGTAATGGTAGTAATGGGTCCATTCCTATGAATTACCAGCTGGCGTGTGGTGGGAGCGATATCTACGGTGCTGCTGTTTCTCTTGCCGGAGCTTCTGCTGCTTCTGGTCAAACTCTTCTTCGTCTCTGTCCCTCTTCATTTTCTGCTTAATTAGTTGCTGTAATGACTTATTTTCAAGATTTCTGCTTCTTTTTTTTTGAATGAGTAAAGTGGATAAATAAAGAGGGTTGCTTTTGAGTGCTGAGAGGGGAAAGTGTACATAAATGATGCGCTGATAAAGAGTATTTAAAAAAAAAAAAAAAAAAAAGTGATCTTTTTACATGTTTGGTTGCAGGAGGTGTTGGCATGCCTGCTTCTGCTGCTGTCTGTGGGAAATCTGTTTTTACTCAGCTGCACAGTGGCAAGAGTTTGAGAGACAGACAGAAATATGCAAGTACATGATGGCCTCTGTCCCTGTTCCTTCTCAACTCCTCTTGTCTTTCTACTACAACAATCCATCTCCAGCTCTTGGACTTGTCTCCCAATCTACCAGTAAAAACCCTCTTCCCTTCTCCCCTTTTTCTGTTCTTTTAATTTCTAAAGATCCCATTTTTTTAAATTTCTTCAGCAGTTTTATGGATTTTATATTTCTTTCATGTTTCCTTTCCTGTCTGCACAAAAGGGCACATTGTTCCATTTTGTTCACCAAATGTGTCTCCTTGAAATATTAGACATCCTTTTCTTGAGTTAAATAATTTGTGTGCATAGGGATTGTGTTTTTGTTCTTTTTTAGAGAAAATTGTACTACATATAATTCTGGTGTATTTTGGGGTACTATGTAGCATCTGCTTTGGATTTGAGATACTCAGGTGGCAAGAATTCCGAGCCATGGAGATGTAGGAGGACAGATGGGAAGAAATGGAGGTGCTCGAGGGATGTAGCACCTGACCAGAAGTATTGTGAGCGGCATGCCCACAAAAGCAGACCCCGTTCAAGAAAGCATGTGGAAATTCAACCCCACAATGCCACCAACTATTGCCCTAAACAACCAAATATTCTTCTAGCTAATACTTCTAGCCAGCTCCGTCAAAAGCCAATTGCTCATTACCCAACAATAGGCTCTACCGTGTCATATGACCATTACAGGTGACTTTGGTTACACTATCTCTATGTTCTTTCTGGAATTTTGTATGGTATTGTTTAAATTACATACGTCTATGTCAATAATCACTAGGACAACTTCCAATTTCTTTTGTTCTCATCATATTGCATTTGTGTGTCAAGTTTTTTTGTCTTTTAAGGATGAATGTCTTAACCTACTCAGCTGTTATTTAACCATTAACGTGTAGCAATAGATATCATTTTTATGTGCCCCGTGAAAATTTATGCAAAAAGTGTAAGAATATCATGCTTAATAGTATACACAGGATATGATGGCAGTTGAAATAACGAGTTAAATGGTTTGATTGGATAGTGCGATAGAGATGTGTATTTTCACTGCAAATAAATTGTGGATTTTGAAATCTGAATTCTTGTACGCACGTGTCATGTGGCTTTGCATCGTTGAAGGGGTGTTGACTGGTTCACTAAAGGTGACAGTGGCACCACCCTTGGTAACCAACATTGGCAGCTGCCGATGCAGTCATCATCTAGGGCAGAAGAAAACAGAAATAGCTTGAAGCCTAATAAGGAAGAAAGCAGTTCTCAGCATAATTATCAGGACAAACAAGACCCCATGATTTCAATTCCATACATGGACCGTTGCAGTGCTGAAAGATCAAAAAATCATCAGCTGATTAGTCCATATTGCAACTCATTTCTCGACCCAAAAGCTGCCTTATTGCAAGGAAACCTGGATCACCACACAACCCAAACAACAAGACATTTCATTGATGCATGGTCCACTTCAGAGAGAGAAGGACTAAGATAAAATTGGCAACAAAGGCTCTATGACTTCTGGCATGAAGCTACCACTCTCTTCTCTTACTCTTTCAATTCCTGGTGGAAATGACATTGATGAAAATAATGAGCATGCCAACATGGGTTTCAGAATGATGATGAGTTCGGAAAGAGATAGCAGTGAAGAGGTTATAAAATCCCAATGGACGAATCCTATTAGCTGGATGAGCTCGACACCTGGTGGACCATTGGGTGAAGCCTTGTGTCTTGGTGTAGATGGTAGTGCAAAATTGGCTTCAAATTTGCCTTCTCCTCATGGCTACAGCAATAGCACCACTACCAGCAGCTGCAGCAGAAGCTCTTGTGAGGATGGCACCCATGATCTGAATTTCATTGGTTGAACTAATGGTTGTTTAATTTGGTAGTATATTACTTGAAAAGACTACCTCATTTTCCTCGAGCTTCCTCCTTGATCTCTGTGTTTAGCTTTGTCCAGCCTGTAGCACTACTGAAGTTTCTATTAGTTGAGAACAAAGTAGCATTGGAACCGAAAAATACAAATCTTGGCCCATTAACATGCCTTTATGTAAGACTTTGGTTTTTGGAAAATTAGGAAAAAGACAATTAAGCAGGCATTGGACTGAATTGTCAAGGTAAATGCCTGCTCTTATACACATCTAAGATGTCCATTATAAGAGACAGGCCCTAAAGGCAAGATGTTATTATTGTCAGTTTAGGGCCACAATATATTTGACATCCTTACTTCTATCTTTCAAGTTTGTGCCAATGACATTGTTGTAGTACAAAATTTTTATTTCGGTCATTGAAAAAGTATTAAGATGTTTAGTAATTGTTTCATAACTATCATAAATTTTATCAGTAGATATAACAGAACTCTAAGCCCATATAAATTGGAAAATTTAATTTTCCTTTTTAAAATAAGTCTAAATTCACGTGCATTTTCAAGATATTAATATTGAAAAATTCTGTAGTCCTGTTGGTGAGAACCATCTCCTTAGTTATAAATAAATAATGGTGTTGAATTGTAAAAAATTTTTAAATATAAAACTGTAGAATTTTTCATTAATATCTATACAAAAAGTTGGTGTATTAAGGTATTTATACGTATATAGTACATGGAACACTTTGGACTTTGAACAAGTCCCAAATCCTGAGACAGAGACTGATATTGTGGGCCTCTTAGACTCCTCAGTGTGAAACCTCCTCATAAATGAGCTCAGGCCTAATAACTTTCGCATTAGTTTTCTCGAGTTAAGAGGGTTCTTAGGCCCACAGTCATCTGGGTACGATCTGTATCCCAATTTATTGCTTCTATCCCAGTCACAGTATACAGAGAGGATACTACTGCAATTTGACCCAAACTATTTATGACTGAAATTAAAAGTTTCAAGCCTCGGCTCATCCATAGTTCTACCAATTTTTTCTTGTTCACTATTATGGATTTTATTCATATTGTTATGCTTTCAATTCTCGTGTTCATTCAAATTACTAGTAAAAAGGATAAAATTGCAATAAAAAATTTTGTATTGATAGGACTTGTGATTGAATTAGGACTGGTAGCTTTGTTCGAGTCCATTTTTTCCCAGCTGATTAAAGATTCAGTCATGCAGAGTCACCTTTCGCCCTCTTATTTTCAGCTAGAGCTGTCTCTTATACACTCATGAGGCGAAATAAGTAACAAAGAACTGACAATTATTGGAATACAGTTTTGTGATGCACCTTCATATAGTGGTTAAAAATCATTCTGGGAACACAAAAAAGATTTATTACCCGTATAACATTTAACATTTCTTGATTTCTTCTTATCCAGCTATTATTGCTAGCTGTTCAGCCAAAAAAATGGGGAAAAAAAATGCAGTACTCTGTAGTCTGTACCAATCTTCAAACACTTCAATAAGAAAACGACAGTTTCTTTCTCAAATTTTGATCTAAATTTTGTTGTTTTGCTAAATAGAATCAATTGAATGGATGCATGTATGTTTCCTTGAAGTGGGATGCTGATAATTTTGAGATGCTAGGATGTTATTTCACTCATCAATTCATAATCATGAATATTAATGGATACAAAGCTAAAAAATAAAATAAAAAAGAGCCTTATTATCATGAAAACAAATGATCAGATTATGAGAATTCAGGATCTCTGCAAATTTTGTTGATCTAACTGATCATCTTAACCACCTCCTCAAGTCAGTTGTAGAACACGGAGAAATCTCTCCACCAATGCTGTCTGTATAAAAAGACTGGTTGGATTGGAGGTCCATCATGCCTACGTAGCCTGCTTGAACACTCTTGAAGCTGGGGCTTCTCAAGTTATTAGGCTCAGACGGCACAGGGAAAGATAGTCGTTTCTTTACACCGCGTTCTTTCTCAGGGGTCGAAGGCCTTTGTCTAGGGGCACTTTGCGATCGAACCCGAGATTTGGCAGATTCAGTTGCAGCCATGTAATTCGGCATATTAATACTAGAATTAGCATTGCCATTATTGTTATTATTTCCCTCATTTGTAGTGGAAACGCTATAGCGGGATGTCAGATGCTGCTGTTTAGACGCTGCATTGAGCGTAAGCTTGGAGTGTTCGCTGCCGAATAGCTTCTTGGACTAGAAGGTCGTGCTTGCACGGGTCTTGTCCTAGACGGGGATGGGGTTACGGGTGGCTGAACCATCATGGATGATGAAGATCTGTGGCGAGGAGAGGCAGTTGGTGGATGTGGGGCTGCTTGTTTTTGGTTGTGTGGAGTACTTTGGTGCTGAATTTTGCGCCCATTTACCGAATAGGAGGAGTATTGTGGCTTCCCTGCTGAAATGTCCATTTCAACTGTCTTTATGGAGTCCCTTTTATGACCAGTTGAACCTCTGCTGCAGGTATCCCATTGCTTTGTTGCCATCCATTTATCCAGCCAGTTTGTTCTTTCGTCGCCACCAACCTCCTTCTCATCATATCCGCTATCTGAATCCCATATCTTGATTTGATTTTGGCAACCATATATATAAAAAGTTAGAGAATCTCGTATACTATTAATATGTTTTACTAATGCGCAGCAATATACATCTAAACTTAAGCTGTAGTAGAGAGTAGGATTATTGCTTGAGAAGGCATAAGCTAGAGATGATTCGCGTTTGAAGGCAGCTTCCTTTCTTGCTTGCATGACTGCTTCCAGCTCTTCAAGTGTGCGTGGGCACTCGTTCCAATCATCAGGGATGCAAATCCTCTCCCTCGACTGTAGTGCAAATGACAATATGTTACTGATAATAAAAAATGATAAGACATACAAGTCTATTTAAGACTATGATTCAAACTAGCGGTTAGTGATAACCGTTCTAAATTGTCCCGATAGTATTAGATTGAAAAAATAATTTACGTATACTACAATTTAAGTTTAGATGTATATTGCTGCGCATTAGTAAGTATCGGATTAATTCTGAATACGACTATTTGAATCATTATTTAAGTTAGATTGCCAGTGAGATAATTAAGATGAATAATTCAACTTACTAATGACTTCCTCTCTCGAACGTCTCGAAGGTATTTAGAGCCCCACAAGTTGGTGGTCTCCGCAAACATGGACTTCCGGCTACCTCCGTCGTGGGAAAGCCTTGCCTGATGATCACGCATCCGAGTCTGCAGACGAAGAAGTGCTTGCATGCATTTCAGAGTCATCTTGGCTTGCTTTCTAACGTTCTGTCCTCTGATTAAAGCTTGAAGCTTTACAATCCCTTTCAGTGCAACCAAAGCTCTCCTGGCCTACCAATTTAGTAGTAAACAACAAAACAAAATAATTCATGACTTCGACTTCTAATGAAGGGCTTCTTGCAAGAAAGTAGTCAATATCAGTTAGTCCCTTTCTAGCTATATATATCAGTCAAGAAAACTAATCTCATTTTATACGTACGATTTGTATATGTAAATTTAAGGAGAAAAAGATAGCTTACAAGATAGCCTCTGAAAGCAGTTTGAATTACTACGGCAGCATAGTTGTCATGCTTCATCACTGAGGATGAAGCAGTGGGATTTGAGGAGCGAGTTAACCGAATAATCTCGATGTCGGCAGCTTGAGCTGTTGCCACAGCAGCTTCAGCTGCTGCTGCAGTAGCTGCTGCGACAGCTATTGCGTGCCTTTGGTCGGTAGGGAGTAGTACTTGAGGAGGAGTAGGTGTAGTCTTGGGGGGTGGTGCAGCAGGAGCACAATGTGCTGTCACCTTTGCCTCATTATTTGAAGGCTTCCTGAATAACCATCTCCTCTTCTCCCTCTTCTGCAATTAAGGGAGTCAGCTAACAGAAAATACAATACAAAGTACATTTTTTGCCCATAATATACAGTAAATGGTAGTATTAATTACCTTTTCTTCTTCTTCATCTTGCTCAGTTTCTTCTCTTCTCCTGCTACTCTTCTTCTGATTAGGAGTGTCTTTAGTTGGAGACCTGAAGGCCCTTTTAACAACTGTTAACCATGAACTGCCTCCCTTCTTTCCCATTGAAGAGAAGCTGCAGTACAATATGTGGTAGTGATAAGCTACCTAGGAGTAGCAAGGCATTGGAGCATGAGACTAACAAGGGAGATGGTTGTATATACGATATAGACAATGGTGGGCAGGTAATGCAAATGCTGCAGCTTATATTGATTCCCTTGAGCTCCTAAGAATAAGAGAAATGAATAGGACAAATTAACAAGTTATTGATTTTGACCGTTGTTATTTGTGCGGAATCTAATAGTACCACGTTATAATGAGCTCCATTCAACCGGTTGCTAATAAGATTAGATCATATAAAAAATTCTTCGTTCATGAATGATATATAAAAATGATCATAAATTATTTTAATATGTGTTAGTGATTTATTTTAACATAAAAAATTTAAATAAATTAAATTACCTCATCCTAAACTTTAAAAAAGAGAAAAGAAAAATGAGCTTCAATATGGAATTACGTATTATGCATTGCTAGCCAGCCTATAGTAACTATATTCGATTCATCAACTGTGTACGTAGGAGATATTATTGTATAGTGGGGGATGTGAAGATATATAATGGTGGAGGGGTGTCAGAGATTGCTTGCCAGTATGAACTTGTTGGCATATAAAAGTGAGGTACAAGATGGACACGAATATGGAAGAGAGAGAGAGATTGGAAACATAAGAGACATTCCATGGATAACCATACTGTTACATAAGAATCCAAAGTTGCTTAAAGGTTGACGGGCCTTTTGGAGTGAATGTGCCTTCATTTTCTCTTACAATATAGCTGAACACCCCTCATGGCATTCACGTGTTGTGCGCAGCTCCAGCAGCCTCCTCAATCAAGGACGCCATCATTAGAATTGAGAAGGGATAGATAGATAGATGAACGGCCAATTGCTGTTGCTCGCTCCTTATGGTTTCTATTCTTTTCTTTTCCTTTTGGAGAAGTAAAAGTAACTAAGAAAGTATGAAATTGTTTGGGAAATTGTTGTATACTACTTTTTTTAGAGCAACAATTTCCCTCGATCGATAATGAAGATCTTTTATTCTACTTTTCCTCTGTAGCTTTGTCATTTTAAAAATAAACAAATTAAAACACAATGACACTATGTACAAAAGTATGATCGAAACTTAAAATTTTTGGTACGATCTGATCGCTTTACTCATCATTTAAACCAACCAACCATCAACTAGTGTCTAAAATATAATTACAAACTGTTGAAGTTAATAGATGTTGTGAGTCACCATATATATATATATATATCAATGATAGTAATTACCACATTGAATTTTTCATGGTACTTATCCTTGTTAATTGTTACTATCACTTGGTAATATTAAGGAGTGGGCGGATAGTGGACCGTAAATAAAAGGAGCATTTTTTTGGGGAGATGGATTTGGTAAGCAGTCATGTTCCTCGAAGACCACGCATGCATGCAGCTGCCACCTTAATGCTCAATCAAACAATGACATCCAATGAAAAAGAAAGAGGAAAGGAATCTAGTTTTTGGGTAAAAGGGAAGAGTAATTAACTGTGTAAGAGAGGGTGCCTTGATTTAACCGTGGACTGGTCAAAACTGTATGATTCTCTGACTCCCACTTTGGTGAATGATTTTGGATGATTCTATTCATAAACACAGCATCTTATAGCAATTTTGGTGCCGAGGCTTCAATTTTATTTTTTTTGGGTTAATATCTTACACTGTTACACATATTCATGATAAATGTCATAAATCCATTAATTAATATTTATTCACATTATTTTAACTTATTAATGTATATCAAAAAATTTATAGGCTAGTTTTCTTTGGACTGGTGTTGATAAGAAACATTATGCAGCAAAAGGGGCCTGGAATGATCTATGTTGACCTATTGAGGAAGGAGGACTTGATCTATGTAGATTACAAGTCTGGAACAAAGCATTACTTCTTAAGCATGTCTAGGCTATCTGCACAAGGAAAGATTCCTCATGGATAAAGTGGGTGCATACAGTCGAGTTAAAGGAAAAATGTTTTTGGTCTATTCCTATTCCTAGCTCCTGTTCTTGGTTTTGGAGGAAGCTATTACAGTTAAGACAAGTTGCTAGAACACAACTGGTGGCTATGGTAAGGGATGCCGCTGTGCACAGATCGTTTTATGGCATGATAATTGGCACCCCTTGGGTCCATTATTGTTGCATTTTAAACCTCAAATTGTCAAAATGTTTTCCAGTACTGAGCAAGCAAAGTTGAATTCCATTATTAGCAATGGCTGTTGGACTTGGCCTGAGGGAAGAAGGATGACTCAAGAAGTGAAGATGCTTATCCAAGCTACTCCACTTGATCTTACACCTTTTCCTTCTCAACTAGATGGATGGAAATGGCTACCTGATACCTCTGGCTGTTTTACAATTAAATCAGCACTAAACCTGCTGAGAGATCATGGTCTAAATTGTGCTTGGTCAAACGTAGTTTGGTTTAGGAAGCATATACCTAGGTATGCTTTCATCCGTTGGTTAGTATGCCGAGGTAGATTATCAACTAAAGACAGGTTAATCCAATGGGGGATTGTTCAAGATAAATGGTGTTGCTTGTGCATGAGTGCTAATGAATCAATTGATCATTTGTTCTTCCAATGCCCGTGGAATTCTCAATACATTTGGTCCTCTATCCAAGCATGTTATAGACTATATAGAGGCCACTGCACGTGGAAGGATGAACTAAGTTGGTATGCTCAACAATTTCAGTGTAATAGTTTTCATGCAAACATTTGTAAGTTGGCTCTCTCAGCAACTGTGTATTGGATTTGGCATGAAAGGAACCAAAGATGTTTTAAGAGCAAAAACATGCCCGCAGAAGCTGTAGTGAAGAAAGTGCAGATGGAGATGAGGAAAGTGGTGGCAAGTTGGAGAAAAATTCCTAATACAAGGCTTAACTGGGAGCTAAGTCTAGAATGGAATTTTGACCAGAGAATTTTTTGTTGTTGAACTATATTGTTGCAGAATTAGGCTTGTATAGTTTGATTAGTGAACTTTGCTTGTCTCGTTGTTAAATGTAAATCAAATTTCTCTACATCAATAAAACTATAATTTTACCTCCAAAATATAGTATAGATAGCTATAT
The DNA here is from genome assembly GCA_025175665.1 of Cinchona pubescens. NCBI lineage: Eukaryota > Viridiplantae > Streptophyta > Magnoliopsida > Gentianales > Rubiaceae > Cinchona > Cinchona pubescens. Next base: position 807,850 of record JANKKI010000375.1, read on the forward strand.
CTTATACATATATATAATATATATCTATAAGCTATGAATTCAATTCACATATTTTCTTGTTTGTAGCATCAAACAATTCTCTTAGACTATAGTCGCTATCCTAAGTTCTATCATCTGTTATCCTATTCTTAGACACAGAAATGATCCTATTTCTTTTTTCTAATTTCGAAGCTTCAAATATTGTTGCACCTTATTGAAAAAAAAAAAAATTGTTGCACCGTATGAACAGAGAAACTAATCAACATTGCTAAGGAAGTGGCTTAGTTTAGCTTGAATACAGTGAGACTGTAATGTCTCAGTGTGACTATTTACCTTCTTGAATCAAGTTGTTCCAACAATTATAATCATGCAAACAGGATTTAATTACTAACAAAAACGGATGATTATAATTGTTGGAACAACTTGATTCAAGAAGGTAAATAGTCACTCTACTAAATTATACTTCGAATACGATTTTAATTACTAAATTTATTGCTTGGGTTGGGTTTTAATATTCAAATGAAACAATGAATTTCATCTGAATTCTGAACTGGCATTATACTCCCTTCATTTTCAACCCTCTGGGCTTAGTATTAAACAAATAGTAAATGCCCAAAACACGCCAACTAAGTAAAATAGTCCAATGAAAAGGAAATGACCTAGATGATTGGACAGAGGACCCGTGAATGGGATCAATTAATTTTTGAAAGAAACTCGGTGCCTATATTGTATTATATTTTTGTGAATATTTTAATTAGGGATGGCAATTTGGACAACACGATATGAAATTAATAAGTTTAAACATGATTCAAATTTAATTGGGTTATTAACGGGTTGATCCGTTAATGACCCGAATTTAAGAGAGATCTTGTCGTGTCAACCCACGGGGCACATCTAGATCATTAGAGACAAGTGTGTGTAACCCGATTACGACCCGTTTAACTCGTTAAGATATCGGGTAACCCAATGCTGTTAATTAATTGGGATATTTATGAAAATTTGACACAATAATACACTTTTAATGGCATATCGTGTCATTGAATCAACGAGTTAATTATGGGTTATCGTGTCTGGATAAATTAACCTTTGTATTAGTATAAATGGGTTAACGGGCGTGTCGGATCAACCCGTAAAGTAACTTTTATATTATTCGTAAAAAGTACAACGGGTTAACGGGCCGTATCGAATCAATCCGTTAATAAACGTGTCATAACACGACATGAATGCTTAATGGGTCGTATTTGGATTAAGAATTTCTGATACGAACCCGATAAATATCCGATACAATCCATTGACACCCCTAATTTTAATGTGATTCAAGTTATTCATAACTAAAGAAATCAATCCAAGTAATGGATTATGGAAAGGTTCTTTTTATAACCAAAAAAATAAAAAAATAAAATAAAAAAAAGGTCGACAAAAGCGTAAAGGGCGGAGGAAGTGATGGTTGATTTTTTTTTTCTTCCATAAATGATAATAGTAGTATATGTCATAATTTTGAACATTTATTAGTTGGGCAAATGCCCCAAATCTTCCTGCGACGCTCTTTCAAGACATGGGGAAGTTATTCTTCTGCGTTGCAAATCATGCATAAGCTCAGTGGCAAATTTTTAGCTAAAGAATGCCAGTTTGCTGTGAGTTCTTCCAACGAAAGTGAAGTAGCAATACAAGTCAGTTTTACTACTCGTCTCGTAATATAAAATAGATATGATAACTATTCAAATGATTAAAAAATAGGAGATTTTATTAATTTTTAACTATTCATCAATTTGAAATATTACAGAGTGAGTAGAAAAAAAAAATTTCTTGTTTAAGGTATTATTTGGCTTCTAAAACAATTGCCAACTTTGAATATTAGTTAACTCCTTGCAGAAATTTTCCACAGACCAATTTACAAACTATTTTTACCAATACTCTTCTCCAGCCCGTATAGCTTTTTTGTGAAGTTAATCTGATGGCTAAGACTTCTTCCAATGGTGCATCTTGTCATTTTCGTTCTTTAGTTGTCCATTCAGAAATCTAGTTTTCATTGAAAATCCCTGGCCACTCCTCCCAAGCCCATTAGGTTTGTGATATTTATCTACTGCTGCATCAATGTTAATCATTATACAGTTCATCTCAGTTTAGGCTCCAAAAAACTTAAAATTGAAATTCTAGCACCTTTGAATTTCTTAAAATTTTAAAACATAGTAATTAATTATGATTAAATGCCATCATAAATTATTATCTTAATTAGGAAACTAATTGTAAAAAATTTATCACCACTTCTTGAACTCACCCACGTCAAGAATCGTCAATTTCTAATTTTAAATTTTTAGACTATCGTATAAATTTCTGTAAATTTTAAGAGTTTGAATTCTAGAATTCACAATAAAAAATTGTTTTATAAAATATATTCGGGCCAATTTACTTTTATGTCATTGGTTAATAGCTAATTTTAAATACTCGGTTTTCGTTGTTTTTCTAATCTAGAGATTATCTAAACTTATCCTAATTACCTTATTAATCGCATTATGTTTTTATTTATTTATTTTTTGGGTAGAAAATCTCATTATGTTAGGGATATTGTTCCCACCAGCGCAGGACAAGAAATAAAGAACAGAAGTCACAGCTATACAATTGTGGCTTTCACCGCCTGCCAATGAATAAGATTTCATCACTCTAAACAAAAGGATTAGTTGATTATTTTACACTTGCATTGTCTGCTTGTATTTGTTTCGGGTCCTCAAAATTTTATGGTCCCCCAAAAATCTAAAATTGCGAAGGAATTTCTACAAAGTCTGCGGAGACCGACTGTAGTCTGAAATAGTCTGAAATATCGAATATCTTTTTGAATCTCGGTTCTCATTATTACCCTTTTGATGCTTTTGTTTTCTAAAGTCAATGATCCCTCGTCAGTAAACAAAATTAGATTTGATAAAGCTCTCAGCTTTTTTTTCCAAGTAGAGTGGGATACTGATACAGATAACTAGTACTCTTGCTTGGTACAAGTATGGGTATGGTTTTGTTGAAGATGATTTTGGGTTCTTTATTGTTGTTGTTTTTGAGCTCTAATTTTGCTTCTGCTCATATTGGGATTCAGCCATTATCCAAAATAGCAATTCATAAAACCATTTTTGCTCTTCGTGATTCTGCAACATTAAAGCCTGTCCAGTTATTCACATCTTGAAGGTAATGAATATCCAGTGCCCCTTTCTTTTCATTTTGGTTTTAGTTTTCCACAAGTTGGTAACTTTATTTCAATTCATAAGATAATTAGTTGTTTGCTTTAATGGCATGATTGTTTGCTATAAATGGGTTGTGTTAAGAGTTCTTTTTGCCGATGTAAATTTTTTTTTACACTCAAATTTCTATTTTTGTGTAGTCCATGTTGTTTTGGGTCAATCTTGATACCCAATTTCAATTTTTTATTGTGATAGTAATTTTCTAAATGAGCCAAGAAAGTGATGTGACTATTTAAAGTTCGTATCTTTAACTGGTTTTTGAGACCCTACCTAAAAGAATTTAGTATGAATATAGTAATGACCATATTGTGTGACTCTTAAATTATGTCATATACCCATTTGACTAGTCTGTGATGATTTATTTGGTAGTATGATGGCAGGGTGAGGACTCCGAATGGGTAAGTGTTGATCTTGAAAACTCTGAACCCTCTCAGGATGATTGGATAGGAGTATTCTCTCCAGCAAAGTTCAAGTAATGCCCGTCTTTTTAATCATGTGACCTGCTAAGCTTCTAGTCATTTTGTGTTATTCAAATGCCAAAATGGAGTATTTTTCATATTTCAGTGGATCGACTTGTTACTTGGAAAATGAACCAAAAGTAGTGACACCATATATTTGCACAGCTCCGATAAAGGTGAGACTTCATGATGTAAATTAATGCTAGTAACTACTTCAATTTTCTCTAACCAATATCGAATCATGTAAAATATGGTTGTTGCAGTACCAATTTGCTAACTTCTCCAGTTCCTCTTATACGAACACGGGCAAAGCTTCAATCAAGTTCCTGTTAATCAATCAGCGAGCAGATTTCTCCTTCGCATTGTTTTCAGGCGGTTTGTCAAATGCAATATGCAAATGGACTACCACCCTTACTTTCATTTGGCTGTTACATTTGTTTGTCAGAGTGCATTCCCTGATTTCCAATAGCTGTTAAGATATCAGGGTAGGGGGAGGGGATGCATGCGATGGGTGTTGGGAAGTTTATATGTTACTCAGGAACACCTTCTAAATATATGGATTGCATTATGTATTATCCTTACGTTTCATATTTTAAATCAAATTTCTGATAAGAAATGGTTTTCTGCAGTGGTTTAAAGTCAATGGCATTTTAATGAATAAAATTTGCTCCGAGTGTAAAAAATCAGCTGAATTGGAAACTTCTTAACATGGCCTGAATCCAAACACAACTTCACTTGCTTATGCCTTCTTTTATTGGTGCACTTTGCTGCATTTGTTTACTACCAAATTATCAAAATTTCCTTATTTTCTTAGGTAAATGCCAACTCTGAAGACCATATAGAAATTCTATTAATAATGTTACATGGTCTGATGAACTATTCATGTTCTGCAGCCAAAATTAATTGCAGTGTCAAATCACATAACTTTTGCAAATCCAAAAGCACCTGTCTATCCCCGCCTTGCTCATTGGGAAAATCTTGGGATGAAGTATATTCCTACCTACTAGTGCTATTTGAGCCAGTGACTCTCTCCCTGAAAAAGTAATTTAACTGAGATGAACATAATTAACAGATGAACATTGTTGCAGCCTTAAATCTTATACACAAAATTAAAAATTTCTTCCGTCAGAGTTTTGATTTTTTTTTTTTTTTTTTGTTCATGTGATATATTGTGCTATTTTGTTGCTTATCACAATTTCTCACCTGATAACTGCACTTTAGCATACATAATGATTTTTGTCACAGTTTTTCATAATGTGATTTCAAGAACTGAAGTTCTACACTTCCTATGTCCACCACCACCCATTCTCTATATCTGCAGATGACCGTCACCTGGACAAGTGGCTATAATATAGATGAAGCAGTTCCTTTTGTTGAGTGGGGTTTGAAGGGTCACAATCAAAGGCGTTCACCAGCAGGGACACTGACATTCCAACAAAACAGCATGTGTGGTATGAAACTAATTCTGATGATGCTTACAGGTTTCAGTTCTTGAATCGAAGTGAAAATGCCATCTTTTTTAAACCTTCTTTGAAACTTAACTCAAGATTGACAGATAAAACAGTAGAAGAAAATTTGGAGATTCTTTGTTTTGTATCCAGATATCATTCTGTTACTTGTTAAAATTGATAGAGAGGCATGCATAAGAAGATGGTACATAGTTATTCATGACTATATAAAAATGAAAGAAATTTGTTTCCACCATCAAATTGTGCAAAATCTATATTGCATCTTTCTGTTAGTTTGCAAAATTACCAGATTGAAGGTTGATCATGTTAGACGAAGTTTTGAAAGCATTTGTATAGCTTTGCCATGATAATTTTCAAGCTAGATAATTTCCAAGTGTGAAAGAATTAGTAATTAATCTGTAGTTAAGAATCTCATTAGCTAGCTGGGTTGTTCATATTATGATATCAACTAGCATATCAGCCTTAGTGACTTGTGCTTATGGTAAAACTTAGCATTACTCTAGTCTAGAGCTAATGTGTGCCATATGTATTTTTCTTGTCATGGAGCTGAGCTTGCATAATATTGAAAAGTGAACATATATGATAAAGTACTTTAAAATGGCATGTAGGTTCACCTGCTCGTACAGTTGGCTGGCGTGACCCTGGTTTCATACACACAAGTTTCTTAAAGGATCTGTGGCCAAACACTGTGTGAGTTTTCCCATGGTCAATTTTTGTCCATCTAAGTTTAGTGATTTAATATCTTCTATTGAGATTGTCATAATTATTTTTTAGGTACTCCTACAAGATGGGTCACATGTTACCCAATGGTTCATATGTTTGGAGCAAGATGTACTCGTTTAGATCATCACCTTATCCAGGACAGGACTCATTACAGCGCGCAATAATATTTGGAGACATGGGAAAGGTAAATTTATGACCAAAGCTATATGATCTCTTGCAATATTTATGCCCTCCCCCAGTTCTTTAATGTGGTTTACGGTCCTTGTTTAGGGATTGGAAAATGAATAAAAGAAAACGAAAATAACTTATAAATGAGGTCTTTTATGAGATTGCATATGAAGGACAAGATAAGGGCATCCATTTCAAACTGTTGTTATAAATACGAAGGCCTAAAGAGCTTGATTTTATTCTGCGCGCATGTACTGAGTAACTTCCATTGGAGAGAATTTGAATATCACAATACACTTCTAGTTCTGTTCATATACACATCAAAATGCAATTAAAATTTGCTCTTCCAGGACACTCACACAAACTTTGTTTCAGATGATTCCTTTCAGAAATTTTAGCTCAGTCCTGATTTAAAAAGGCTACTTTTACTGAACTTTTGCTAATTATTTCTATAAGTATATTAACTATAAACTCATGCATATATCTGTGTGTCATGTGTGTGTGTTGTGATCGGTGATCCTGATTTCCATGAACTCCTCTAAAATTGGAAAACATGGATATATTTGCATGAAGCATTTATAACTAGAAATGTCTCGCTTTCGACTTCTGTTACAATATGCTCTTTTGTTCATGGTAGTTTGTAGTGTTTCACATATTCACTTCCTTAATTTAACTGACCAACTTCGAACTGAAAAAGTTTACATGTATAAAATTTCTTCAAACAAGTTCCATATGTTTGTTTGTGGTACAACTCATTCAAAAGGATGTGTGTGTGTATACAAATCTCTCATAGTTGTGGACAATGACCATAGAAGGCAGGGAGAGAGATGGCTCAAATGAGTACAATAATTACCAGCCAGGTTCACTTAATACCACTGACCAACTGATCAAGGATCTCATAACATTTACATTGTTTTCCATATTGGAGATATCACATATGCAAATGGCTATATATCACAGTGGGACCAATTTACCTCGCAGGTGGAACCCATAGCATCAAGTGTGCCATATATGATTGCGAGGTTTGATGCTTTGTAGTAAATTTACTAGTCAGGTTGTATTCTATCTGATTACTTTAAGCAATACAGTAACTAAGTTTTTGCAACAGTGGCAATCATGAGCGTGATTGGCCTGGTACTGGATCCTTCTATGATCGGACGGATTCTGGAGGAGAATGTGGTGTGCTTGCTCAGAACATGTTCTTTGTTCCTGCTAAGAATAGAGCAAAGTTTTGGTAAATTATGAACTTCTCTTTCTGTAATAGATATTGATGCAGACAATAAAAGGCTCAAGAAAGAGTAAAATCGATAAGCCTTACTGGAGTCAAATAAGAGTTTTAATAGATTTTATTTAAGCAGGAATCAGTTTTTATGGTATTAAGATTTTTTATGGATTTTAGTAGTTAGGGGTATTTTAGTAATTTAGCTATTTTGCAGGAATTTTCTGGTTTTAGTATTTTAGTATTTTGTCTTAGAGTTAATTTAGGATTTTGTTTCCATTTGGATTTGGGTTTAGGAATAGAGTTAAGTTAAGATTGCTAATCCTTGAGGAAATAAGATGTAAATCCTAATCAAATCACATAGGATTGTTTAGAGTCTATAAATAATGTTGTTCTCCTCAGAAAGGATATAGTTTTCAGTTTAATAAAAATTTCCAGCAGACTTTGATGTCTTCTCAAGGGTTGTGTCATACAGTCTAGCCTTGGGTGTGATGCCTGAAGGTGCCTAGGAGTGATTCATGGTATTTACTAGCAATTATTCTCTTAATTTCAGATTTCCAGCAAGCTTTTCTTTAATTTTCTGTTCAGAATTTTTCTTTTTCTGCGATAATATTGTGAGTTTAAAACCTCAAAATCTATTCTACAAGTTTGTTGGCCTAGCCCACAGCTTGTGCAGCGTCAGATATCATAACACAAATTTTATGCAACTGGTGGCTCATGGATCTGAAAATTTGTTGACCACCTTGATGTTATTATTGTATGGGAAGACCATTGGGGCTTAACAACTTTGGTCATTTGAATGCTAGTGAAAACTCATTATAGATAACTATGCAAACTCAAATGACATGTAGCCAAAGTTTTACAATACAAATATTAGCTATCTTCAATGGATTAAAAACAATTCAGGTGGAATATGAATTTTGAAATTGTAAGTTTCTTATAAAATACAGTGTCATTCTTAGTTACATTTGCAGGTTTAAGAAAAAACCTGTCTTATTTCAAGTGGTCTTGTAGTGATCTCCAATGGCTTTGGATGGATAATACCATCTCCTACATGATTGCGAGCCTTTCTGCTCATTTTAACTCTCCTGAGTGATCTATTTCTAAGTGATTAATTCCTGCTGGTTAATGACTTCTAGTAAACAATTATGTTTACCACCTTGAAAAATATTAACCATGGATCCTGAACTAATTTTGCTAGACCTAGATTACTTATAGAAAGTTGATATGCTTTTACTTGTATGAACACTATATGGGGGACACCTTGAGAAGCTGTCTGGCTTGTCATTCAAACAAGGATTGTGGATTTATTTCTCTTAAGAACCAGGTGAAACAAATTAAGTGGGCCTATTGTGGAGAAATAGACAAAAAACCATCAGCTTGATAACAAGAATCGTGTATCACTCTGAGGGTTCTGCTTGTCCATATTTAGCATTAGGTTTGATTAGTGAACCCACTCTGTATATTTGTCTAATGCAAATACTTTTTAGCCAGTCTGAAAAACTTTGCTAAACTTTTATCTTTGTTATGGCATCTGTGATGATAAATTAACTTGCAAAAGCATGTAAAATCTGTTCCTGTAGTGAGTATGCACACAAAAAGAAGATGCTTTGATTCTCATGTTGTAAAATATGATTGGAGTGGAGACTTAACTGCATCCATATTTTTTCTGCATCTGTTTTATTTTTTGTGCCCGAGGACATAGGGTATTCTTTGCATTATTACCTGTAAAGGGAGTCCCAGGAAATGCAATATGTATGGAACCAAGTGTTGTCAAGTCTTTATTAGACAAAATAGATCTTGCATTTAGTGGCACATTTGGTTTTGCTTTCTTCACTTTTTTTAAGATCCATCAAGGTGAAGAACTTTGAAAAAAAAGCTAGTCCAGTCAGCTAAAAGAGTTCAAGTAAAAATGGCAATCTTTAGTTGAACTTCCTGATCAACAATGATCGAATTCTATTATGAATAGCAGTGGTTTGCAGTGTTTTACAGTATTGATGAAGTATGCTTAGTCCTCATTATGCTTAGTCCTCATTTATGCATACAGGTATTCAACAGATTTTGGCATGTTTCACTTTTGCATAGCAGATAGTGAGCATGATTGGAGGGAGGGATCTGAACAGTATAGGTTTATCGAGGAATGCTTGGCATCAGTTGACAGGCAAAAGCAGCCTTGGCTGATTTTTGCTTCTCATCGGGTACTAGGTTATTCTTCTGATGAATATTATGGCTTGGAAGGCTCATTTGAAGAGCCCATGGGAAGGGAAAGCTTGCAGAAGCTTTGGCAGAAGTACAAGGTGGACATTGCCTTCTATGGTCATGTCCACAACTATGAAAGGAGTTGCCCGATTTACCAGGTAAACCCTCTTTCAACTCAAATGCATATGTATATGACTCCTGTCATGCTGTTTAAATGATGAAAGCGTAGCTGCTAAAATTTTAAGGACAAGCGATGGTGCAACTATGAGCCTATCTAATATTAGATGGATCTCGTTACATGTTTATTTCATGCAAAATTGCCAGCATTATGAATTGACTTTTTGCTTGCTTTCTTTTCTCAAGTTACCCTGTTAAAATGGTATGTTGATCCAGACAGAAAGAAAGCATGGTAGTTGGTCAACCAAACAGTTTAAAAGTTACATAATCTCTTTTAAGATAAAACCGGAAAAGTAGATGAATTACACATTATCATGCTAAGAATGCATAGGAATGGTTGTTGCACATTTTGAGGTGTGGCATAGCGATACATTATCAGCATTATGATCTCTAATCCTTTATCTTCTGTTAACATGGATTTTTACGAACGATGCAGAATCAGTGCGTGAACTCGGGCAGATCACACTACTCTGGAGTTGTGAATGGAACAAGTGTATAAGGATCCACGTTGTTGCCGGAGGAGCAGGAGCACATTTATCAGAGTTTAGTACGGTTAACACCACTTGGAGCCTCTACAAGGATTATGATTGGGGTTTCGTCAAACTCACTGCATTCAACCACTCCTCTCTTCTTTTCGAGTACAAGAAGAGTAGAGACGGAAAGGTTTATGATTCTTTCACTATTTCAAGGGATTACAGAGATGTCTTGGCCTGTGTACATGATGGTTGTGAAGCAACCACTTTAGCATCTTGAATTACACGCAAGTTTACAAGTGGCCATTCTGTTGATTGCTTCATGAAATAAGATTCTTTAAGTTGAGTCATGCCAAATCTTTTGAAAGTAACGGAACATATATGTACTCGTAATCAAACTACTACTTTTCTTTGTTTCTGTTCAAGCAAACAAATGATAATAAAGGAACTATAAGGAATTTAAAGATAAAACTGCAAACAGTTCATAATGTGCTATTTACAACTCTTTCTGTGATACAACAATCATTTATATTCCAGCAAAAATGGCTCAAGATGCCCAACAAAGAACTATCATAACCAACGCATTATAACACCTGTAATTAAAAAATCATCGATTTTCGGCCCTGATAACAAGTGTAGTAATCTCAAGCAGATAACTTGAAAAACAAAAGTTTGCAGCATCACGAGGCTTCTTCGGCACATATGACATAACATGCTCAAGCAACCATTTCCACATCAGTGCTGACAGTTTCACCTTCGCCCAAAGGACCAATGGATGTGAAAAGATGTTCAATTCTTAAGGGAGAATGCCGAACAAGGAACTGGAACATGATCTGCAAAAACCCAAGTTTTAGCACCAGCAAAATATCAATATGAATGTGATCCCACAAGAAGTTTTAGTATCAGCAAATCATCTATATGAATGTGATCCCACAACAAAATGCTTAAAGTGCCGATTAAACACATCTTGCAGGGCAACTTTGTGGAGTTTGTTCCACCAAATAAAAGAACTAAATAAAGAAACTAATTCTCTGCCTATGAAAGTTATAACTCAGTGGATTTGTAACAAGATGTAACCTGCCTCCACCAACCTTTCCCCTAGACACACGCGACCGCACACAGAGAGAGAGAGAGATAAGGAACTGAAATCTAATGATTACAAGTCTATTCCAGCCTCATGGTGAAATTTGAGGATCACAAGTCTTGCATGAACAAGTAAAAGACTGGAATGTCAGACAGCATTATCATGATCTGACCCACACTTTGGTGGATACCAAAGGTTTTGACCGCACCAAAATAAGATAATCAATCAGCAAGAAAACCGAAAGTAGGATACAAAATCTAAATCATATGACCCACCTTGGAGTAACTATCCGCAAAAGTGCGAGCACGATTGGATTGACCAAGGTAGTGCATATCAGCCTTCTCTAATTTTCCATCAACAAAACTTAATCCGCCATCAGTAACAGCAAAGCGTAATAGATTTCCAGTGTGGAGACCAGTCTGTAGATCAAAAGAATTTTCAGCACTCCAATAACAAAAACGATATTGGGATAACACATTGTAATCTTTTGCAGAATAACAAACAAATAAACCAAACCTTAATCCTACTAAATAGGGTCGGCTCCATGAATTTTACTATACCATTGCGCTCTATCATGGACCATATCCTTCTCAATTCCTAGATGGGCTATATCTTTCTTACAAGTTACCCACCAAGTCTTTTTCGGTCTTCCCCTACCCCTCCTATGTTGACTACTATCTCTAAAATCTACTCGCCTGACAGGCGCTTCTATATAACTTGCACCAAGATTCAAATTTCATTGGCAGGAGAAAATGCATGATTCCGTGACTTTTGGCTCAAGAAAAGTTTCTCTTTTCCTTTTTTGGTTGTTGGGTTGGATGATTTTTTAATCAGTTTCTAACAGAGTTTTTAACCACAAGACGTATTATGCAGCTCTGTACCCAAAAAAGTTCGTCAATTTGGGAAATTAGAATATAAGTTGAACCTCATGCCTTAAAGATTACAACTAGCTCAATTTAACTCTTTCACTAGCAATATCTTGAAATTGAGGATTTGGGAAGGGGACCTAGATTACTACGGAAATGTCTATGTGTTCTCAAAACACCTAGATGACTTGATTCTTAACATATTATGCTCTAGAGATTAAGCCTCGCAAGATACACACATACCTTTTGGATGAAATCCTCATTCAAGCAGCCAAATACCATACAAGGATCATCAGATGTCACTAGCCTCCCATCATCCAGTAGCTCCAGAACCACCTAGAGAAATTACCAAAAGAAGATTAAGCACCTGAGCTGTTTGCCGCCAATTCATAGTGCCATAAGAGTTAGCATTATGTATTGCACACACAAGATACAGAAAAACATGCTACTTATCAATAAAAACCATGTTCTTAATCTTATTGCTTTAAATCTTTCTTAAACTTATTGCTTTACTTTAAATCTCAACAGAACTAAATGATGAAAAGATAAACATTAGTGACAAGGTCACAGAATTTCTGTATAATCAAACAAACATCCAACCAAACCTTAATCCTACTAAATAAGGTCGACTGCATGAATCCTGCTATGCCATTGCGCTCTGTCATGGACCATATTCTCCTCAATTCCTAGATGGGCTATATCTTTCCTACAAGTTACCCACCAAGTCTTTTTCGGTCTTCCTCTACCCCTCTTATGTCGACTACTCTCTCTAAAATCTATTCGCCTGACAGGCGCTTCTATTGGTCGTCTTAACACATGACCTAACCACCTTAAGCATGTATCTCTCATCTTCTCATTAATAGATGCTACTCCAATTTTCTCACGAATATGCTCATTCCGTATTTTGTCCATCCTAGTGTACCCACACAACCATCTTAACATTCGCATTTCTGCTACTATCATCTTTTGCTCATGTGTGTGATTCACTGCCCAGCACTCAAACCCATAGAGCATCGCTGGCCTAGTTGCCGTTCTATAAAATTTACCCTTTAAGTCGTAAAGGAATTTTGCAGTCACATAATATTCCCGATGCCATTCTCACATGCCATTTAGTCCATCCCGCTTGTATCTGATGTGTAACATCTCAATCTCTACCACCATTACTGTGAATAACTGATCCTAAATATTTAAAATTTTCACTTATGGGTATCTCTTGATCTCCGATACAAACCTTTATTCCATTCCTACATGCACTCTTTCTAAACTTAAATTACATATATTCTGATTTTTATCTACTAATTCTAAACCCTTTTGCCTCAAGTCTCTCTCCAAACCTCGAGTTCAGCATTAACCCCATCCTTTGTTTCATCTACTAACACAATGTCATCTGCAAATAACATACACCATAGTATTTCCTCCTGTATGTGCCTTGTAAGTTCATCTATGACCAACGCAAATAGATAAGGACTTAGAGCTGAGCCTTGGTGCAAACTTATATTTATAGGGAACTCTCGCGTCAACTCTCCTGGTGTTCTCACACTTGTAACCACGTCTCTATACATTTCCTTTATTGATTCTGTATATGCTACTCTAACTCCTCTTTTTTTCTAATGGGAAACTCTCCACATAACTTCTCTAGAGAATCTATCGTATGCCTTTTCAAGATCAATAAAAATCATATATAAATCCTTTTCTTTATCCCGGTATCTCTTGGTAAGTTTCTTTAAGAGATGTATGGCTTTAGTAGTCAATCTCCCCGGCATAAAACCAAATTGATTATTTGACACCTTAGTCTCATTTCTTAATCTTCTTTCTATCACCCTCTCCCAAAGTTTCATCGTATGGCTCATTAACTTAATACCTCTGTAATTCGCACAATTTTGTATATCCTTTTATTTTTGAATATGGGTTCCGGAAAATTTAGATGCATGCTGAACAATGGTTCCGGAAAATCACTGAGGGCTAAGTTAAAATACAAATGCAAATCCAAATGTAAGTAGGCGGTTCAGCTGTTTCAATCTTATACTACTCCATGCAAGCAAAGAACATATCCAATAGTGAAATTCTCAAGTTCCAGTTCCCTCCCAAAATGAGCAACACTTTGATACAGAAGGTACGTATAAAATATTCCTAGGTAGTTCATGCTGCAACATTCTTGCAAGTCAATAAATAAGGCATAAGCATTCTTGTTCTTCATATGACAAGCCTATCAAATAAAAAACCTGGTGAATGAGGAGAAAATGAAATTTCACCTGTTGCTGGTTCGGAACATCCCCCTTACTATCTGTATCAATGACGTACTCACTACAGTTTTCATCCTTCCAGATCAGAGCTAATGGTGTATTTCCTGTCTGATAATGGGCATGCCTAAAAAAAGGGAAAAAGGAGAGGAAGCATGATATAGAGACCAGAAATACCAGCCACAAGCATTAACTCTCATTCAAACAGATCATCAAAACATCGCTAGCAAACTAATCCTCATATCAAAAGGAATGCTTTTTGTTCTTATTCATGTAGAATTACTTTGGTTGGTTACTTAGAAATAATCCTAATAACAACAATTTCAAGTCAAAAGAAGTTCTTAATTGAATTCAGGAATGATCATACAAATTTGAAGCAATCATAAAATTCCCTTTTCCAATAAGAGCTTTTCAGCTTGAAGTTTGGAGCAGCGAAATTCATGGAGATATTTCATGAGTAACTGACTTTATCTGGTTGCAACCTGATTGAAAAATATATGCCAAAGAACACTTAATGGAGCCTTTTACAGATTTATAATCTAATTAATCAAGTATCAGAAACATGGTAGACAAGTAAAAGTGAAACAAATCCAAATCTATAAGTTAACTAAAAGAACTAGAAACAATAAACATGCACCCAAACAAAAAGGAATACACCAAAGAAAAACTCACTTGTTGTAAAACAGTAGGCCATCCTTGACATAAGGCACAGGTCCAGTATAAGCAGTTTGCAGGCCTTCCTGATCACAGTTGTAGACAGGAACACTAGCAAATCTATATCTGTGGTAAGGCGAGGGCGCATCACAAGCGCCTACCTCAACAAGTTTGCTGTTTAACCAGAAAAATCTAAATTCAGCGGTGCACTCATAGAGAGAGAATCCTGCCCAGGCCGACAAACCGTGTCAATAACATAGTAGGTTTGGTCTTTCTGCAAGTCACATGAAAATGCACCACTGCATTAGTGTTATACAAAACTTTAAAGTAACTTAAACCACACACTGAATACCAAATACTCAACACATTAATAAAACTCGAGAAGGAGTAATCACATCCACAAAGTACCTCGTTAAATATGCAGTCAAGTATGCAATACGATTGACCGGATCTCGATGCATTATTGGTCCTGGCACCATTAGGTAGTGCAGATGGAAAACGGTGCAATAGGATGCCATTGCGCAGCCTACTAACTGTCGTTCCATTGGAAGACACTACAAAACATCGTTTCCCTGTAGGTCTCGCAAACACATACCTTCAAAAGATTCAATTTTTAACTTTAGAAGCTACTAATATCAGCTCAATTAACAGCATGATCAATTGGGATCTTCATAAGCATCAATAAAGATTCTCATTTTATTCAGTAATGGGGCCCTTTAGTATGTAAATTAGCAGTAATGTTTATCATATATACCAATAATTTACTCACCAATCGGTAGATAAATTGGGAGGGACATCAATCATCCACTCAGGAAGCATGAGCTGCTTGGCGAACCAGCGACGAGCTTCCATCCCTCTGAGTTTTGATGCCTGACGAACATCATAGATTTTACTAGGACTTTGATGATCTGGGTCGGGTTCAATTTCATCAGGCGGAAGCTCGAGTTCGAGTTCTTGGGAAGGGGATTTGGGCTCGCTCTGAAAGGAAAGAATTGTGGAGGCCAAACAACGAGCTCTGTGCTGAACGTCGCGGCGGTTTTGTTCCTGGCGGAGCAGAGATAGGTCTCTCCGTCTTTGTTGGTCGGAGATCGCCGGGCGTTTAAACGGCCGACGGACATCATGTGGAGCCATTTCTTTGAAGTTTGCTCTTGCGTTTTGAAACGGCGATGCAGTTGTCGGATTCAAAACTTCAAATACGGATTCAATGTTTGGGTTGGGCTTTGTTGCGTTCTCTACTTTAAAAAAAAAAATAAAAATATATTCTTTTTAATTTGGATTAATTACAATTACCTCCCCGAGATTTTACCAAACTACCAATCAAATCCTGAAATTTGGTGAAATGATGGATGCCTCCCTGAATTAAATAGACCAAATGGAATAAGTGAAAAGACAAATATACCCTCAAATTCATATTAACTAGACAAAGTTACTCTCAAAACCTTACATTACAACTGGTGCAAAGCCAAAACCAATTATGGTCCTAACACAAAATATGATAATAAACTAGTATCCCAAAAATTCACATTTTTTCTCACGATTATTAAAAGGTTTATTTTTATGTTTCTTCAAACCATCAGGAAAAAATATAAAAATAAAAAAAGGGAAATAACTCTATTAATTTTTCATATTTCACATTTATATTTTTTTTAACCCTTTCTATTTAAAATAATACATTTTAGTCCTTCAAAAATTCAAAATGTATTATTTTAGTCATTCGACACAATTATCAACATATTTTGGCCTTAAATATTTATACGTACGTACCAAATATTACATTTTTTATTGAAAAAATTTGCACCATACAAATTTTAAATATTAAATAACACTACCTAAAACCTCCATCACTATCACTCCAAAATTTTCACCTACCATCATATGCCCTTATTTCCTTCCCTCACGGCTTTTCCTAAAAAATGTTAGCCCCTAAAGTTGCTTAGATGATTTCGTGGCTGTTGGGGGAGAGAACTTGTGGGAGTTGAGAAAAATAAAAAGGCAGCAAGGCAGCAGCAAGAGACATTATATGAACCACAAGATGATGGAATCTTTTTTTTTTTTTTTTTCAAAAAATAGACTTTTCTGCCGTGCTCTGAGATGGAATCCAGCAGAGATTCCTGTCCCCATTTCCTTCTACTGGTTTGTATGTCTTTGGGTGGTGGCTTATTCACTCTTAATGATGGCAGCAACGATTCCTTTGCCCACTATACTAAGATCAAGGATGCTAGTGGTAGGTCTCGTAGCCTCGGTGAAGTTGAAGCTGTTGGGTTTGAGATGGAGCAGCTTACATGGAGAACGGAGGTAGCGGCAACAATGGCAGATGGAGGTACGGTGGCGGAGACTACAGAGGCAGTGGGGGTGGGTTACAAAGGAAGTCCATTGGTGATGGGAGTGTTTTCTTTTTAGGTAAATATACGAAGTAGATCACTATAAGGGCATTTTGGAACTCACACTATAGTTTTTTGATGAGATCACTAGATATTCTAATGGTCTTAAACGTGAGGGGAGATTTTTCTAAATGTTTACCCATTCAGAGGGGCTGCGCGTTATTTCACTAAGTCTCAAGGTTTGATTGGTAATTTAGTCAAACTTGAGGAAAAGTAAATATAATTAATCCTTTTAATTTTTATACATGGCTGAATTTCTTTTAATTGGGAAATGAGTTTTTTATTTATTTGAGAGCAAGAAAAATTGCTTTGCTTGGAGGAATTTATTTTAACGTGTTTACCCCTATGAGTCAAAGTTCAAGAAAATTCTATAATTTAATTAGAATATTATACAATAGTGTTTTAAATGTTTATTTCATATATTTTAAATATTTATATATAATAAATTTTAAAATAAAACATTATAATATTTTAACATGATCATCAAAGTTTTCCCAAATATTCTACAGACTTAAATATTTTATAACTCATGACAGATATCCTATACACCAACATGAATGTCAACGAAACTTATAAAAAGGCATCACTTTAAATCTTATAAAGAAAATGATAATCCAATAAAAAAGTTCTATAGCAGAGTTCAAACAAAATCAAACGTATAACACAAATAATAAAATAAAAAATTGTAACTAATGACATTGATTCAATTATCAAGATCAAACACGTTACGTAGAGACAGCCATTTCAAATTTTGTTAATAGACATTGTTAATGATTCAAATTATAATAATATAAATAATTTAACAATTTATTATTATATTTATAAATTATTCATTAAATAAAAAATTATTGCTCATTAAACACAAAATTAAATATAACAAAAATCAAACATTAAATCTTTTGGTAATTAGATGAACGAATAATTATTAAATACACGTAAGAAAAGTTGGACAATGCAAACAGTATCCAGGACTAGATTTGAAAGTTGAATCCACCCACCCTCCCAATTCAAATATTCCCACCACTCCCAAGACTCTCAGCACTCTCACTCTCACTGTCTCACTCCACCCTCCTAGATGTGCATCTTCTTCTGCATCAAATTTCAATTCCACCCCCCCCAACACACCCAAAAACCCACCAAAGATGGGCTGCGTTTCCTCCACTCTGCTCCGCAATGAAGACGATTTCTCCCAAATTGGTGCCTCCACGGCTTTTGGCCACCACATTGTCTCTCTCACCTCCACCACCTACGGCCTCTTGACCCTCGACTCCCCACCCCCACCCTCCTCATCGTCCTCCTCCGATGATAATGATGATGAGGATGATGATGATGACCCAGGGGGGAGTAACTTCCACCCCTTGAAACCGGACGACGTCATCAACTCCTGGGAGCTCATGGCCGGTGAGTCTTGACTCCTCCTCCACCCCATCTGCAGATCACAGCTTCCGATTCCCCCCTCCACCTTCCATTTCCAAAGAAAACTATAACCCCAATCTACCCTTATTCAACAAATCCAACGCGGTTATATCCCCAACGAAAAGAAACTGCTACAATTCCCTTGATGGGTTTGAAAAACTCTGCCCGCCAAACGGGAAAATCTTTTTCTCAACTCCCACAAGTTCTGGGGGTATCGCCAAAATCATGATCTGATAATTGTGTGAGATCAGCTATTAACGATCTCGATTACATTGATTTGTGAGAGAGACATTTCGATGGATAGAGGGTTTAGGGAAGAATTGAGAGAGCTAATGAACAAGGGTAGTAAAGACAAGAAGAGTGACGGGATACCATTACCTCCCAGGGTGTTTCTGAAAGGGAGATATATTGGTGGGGTGGAGGAAGTCATGAGAATTGCTGAAGATGGGGCTTTGGGGAATTTGCTTTCAGGGTTGCCTAAATTGATGAGAGCTGGCCATGTTTGTGAGGGCTGCGGGGGTGTCAGGTTCTTGCCCTGTTTTCAGTGTAATGGGAGCTGTAAGGTGATCACTACCATGGAGCATCAGCGGACTATGGTGGTGAGGTGCTCTGATTGTAATGAGAATGGATTAGTACTCTGCCCTATTTGTACCTAATAACTTATCTCTATCATCATCGCTTAAATAATAGAATGCTATCTGGTTGGTTCTCAAAGTCCCTCTTCTTCTTTTTTTGCCTTTTACTCTTGCTTGATAAGATTTCTTTCAGTTTATGCATTACTCTAATTAGTAATTGCTTCTTTAATTCTGTCTATATCGCGCTTGCTGTTGGATTGTTATGATCTTTATAGCTAATTGTCAGTAATCATAATTTGCAAAATCAGAAAATTTCTATTTGGAGAGAGATTTGGAACTCAACAAGATGAGAATAAATGAATTAAATTGTGGATTGAGGTTATCCTTAGTTTAGGTCTAAAGCTAGCGATAAGGTCTTGTGCTTGGTACAAATGTACATTCATATATTCAGCTTAATGAGAAGAAGAAGAACCTAGGATGCATAGTCTACAAATTTGGTCATCTCTCAGTCTATATGGCTGCTAGTAAGATATATGTGATTAACATAAGCTAACATGTCTTCAAGTCCCTAGTTAATCAAGAAGATTTAACCCTAAGGAAACAAAATGTTAAAACAAGTCAGGAAAGATATAGTCACTAACTCAGACACCGATGATCCCTCTTCAGGGACCTCAAGGATGTACTTTGTAAGAGAAAGACAGGTCTATGCACTGCTGTTAACATTCTTTCTAAGTTTTTCCAGTTTGGGGCAACATCTCTCCGTCATCTCATTCAGAAGTGCAAGAATTAAGACAAGTCCTGCTGGTACAACTTTGTGAGCCAAACACTGATTTTGGACGACATTCATCTCTCAATATCATATAGAAATATAACAATGCTCGCATTTTGGTAGATTTATCTGTAATTCATGATGGTGTGATTTTTTATGGCTTGTCTGGCAAAGTGTCTGAACATTATAGTTTTTGTGACAATTGTGCTGCTACTTTTCTGCAGTTTCTGGCAGGGTGCAGAATCAATTGTAACAATTCACAAGTCATAGCTGAGGTGTAGTTGGTGCTTAAAATTCACAAGTTGTTTTTTCATTTCTTAAATGGGATCTTGGAGAAATATGTTATCAAAGTGACAAAATGTTGTTTAAGTCTTCATTGTTTCTCAGATGAATTGTTTCCTTCCAAGGAAATGATTGAAATTTAGCACTTGTACATTGTTCACTACCAATAATTGAATCATCCCATAGATCGTGTGTAGGAAGTGCATAGAATTTGATATTCTCAACAAGAGAATAAGATCTCACCGTGTCGGTCTGTGAGAATCCTATACATGCTTCAACCTTCTCTCATGATAATAGTCGAGTGTCATCCTCTTGCTTATTCAGGTGGTCTGATAACTATATTCATCTACTTAACCTGGAAATAACAATGGTAGAATAACAAACTTGCAGCTCAAAAAATGCCTCTACAGTTCCAGTGAATTGTAACATGCGTAATATTTTGCCTTTTAAATTGTTTTGAATGGAATAATAGTTAGCACTTGGCATGATCAAATTTAAATAATGGATACTACTCAATGAACCTTGGTACTTGAACAATTGTTAGGTACCAGATCGGGCCACATTAGCTCTGGCCTGGTTTGGCCCAGATGTTATAAATTTCTAACTCCATCTTGATTTGGGCATAACTAGTGTTCAGGTTCCAACAACTTATTCAACTGTAGTCCTTGACAAGTGGTGTTGTCATATGTCACGTTTGGATTTCCATAAAGCCATAGTTGTCCTTGCCTGTCCATTTTTGTAAGTACATTTGGCGAAACAATAAATACTGTCGTAGGTGATAGAACAAATTTTGAGTATTATTTATTTAGCCAATTTGTCAGCATAGGATTGATGTACAAAAAAGGGGTCTGTGTTTGTAACTTCATTAAGTTAATGCTTAGATCTATGGTAAGTGGTTGCTTTCTCAAAAATTTTGGGATTTTTTTTGGGGTTTGGAGGGATTGTTGGTGGTGCTGATATTGTGCCCACATAAGCATCATTAAAATTAAGACAAAATTGGTCCAGAGGAAGAGTTATAGTCATTGCCAAAAGAGAAATTCTGTGGATACTACCCTCTTGTCCTTTAATGTTAGATTGCTAGTTACATCTATTATTTTTCCTCTCTCTTAGTCGGTTAATATAAATTTTTTTTTTAGTGATATCGGTCCAATGTTTGAATAACTAAAAAAATAAAAAGAACCCAACAACCAGAAAAATCAATCTATTTGAGCCTACAAGGTAGACTAGGATAATGTGGAGGTATGCCAATCCATTATTTTGTTCAGACCCTGTCGGTAAATCCTTCGTCCTAATTAAAGCTTCACTTTAAATACTAATAGTAGGAATATATAAGTGTAATAGCTGCAGTTATTTCCTCAGCAGTAATTGTACCCTGTATTATCATCATCCTGCCTATAAGAAGACTTTCAGTTTAGAATGAGAAGATTGGAAAATGTATTTTAGGAGATTGATGAAATCTAAGGATGGAGAGACATACACATATGCATGACTATAATGGAGTTCGTTGTAGGATATATAAAAGTTTTTGTTGGAGAGAGTCACTCATGTGCACTATAAAAATGTAGTGATACAATGAAAGATTTGGTTTGAGCAAAATGATTGATTAGATTAGAGACGAATAGGAGGTTTAGCTTTGGTTGAAGTGATGTCCGTTAGATTAGATAATGTTGAAAATGTTTGCCTTTTGCCCCCACCTCTATAACCACCTACCATGAAACAAATTACTTCATCCCATAATCGATAATTCCCGTTCACATTCACTGAAATATGAGGATGTCTGTAGCTATCTATGATGATTCCATTGCCCACATTTTCATTCTCATTTTCAACGACAGAATTATTCTCTCGACGATAATATACTCGCGATGGGTAACAGACTTGCACTAGTAAACTAACTTAAGGTTTTTTTGAGAATTTATTTTGCACTGTCTTTCTGATGCATTATGAATTTCTCTATTCAATTCTTTACGTGTCATTGGCACAGACAAGAATTGGCACCAACAACTGGCGTCATTCGAATGCAGCAGATCATATACTATTTACGTAGAATTGATCGAATGATATATTTTTCTTCTACCTAGTGGCATTATATATGACTCACTTCTTAAAGTCGTCTTAGTTTTCTTTTGTACAATACAGTTCTACTATTGTGTAAAGATGACTAATTATTATCGGTTTGAATTAAAATCAAATGCTCCAACTTCGATTAGTATAAAATTAGTGGCATTTGATAGTTTTGGATCTTTTATTATATTTTTTGGTATTACATATTTTTTATATTAAAAATATACGTGTCATCTTATCACGTAATATAACATAAATATAATACTAAAAAAATTTAACAGAGAATCCAATGCCGGTTCTGTGACTCTGGTAATACATGCTCTTTGAAGGTATCAATATGGTTGAAGTTTACTACTATCAAGCTTTCATTGCAAACCTGAGATCAGCGCTCTTATGACCAATCAGTTGTTTCTCTTCCATGTTTCTTAATTGCAAACTCTTGAAGTTGAAGTTGGGAAAGTTTATAAATATGGCCTAACTTCACTTTGTACTCTTAAACTTATACACGATTTTTATTTTGTATTATATATATATATTTTTAGATACTTTGCACATTCAATTGTCTAATTTTTCTCATTTCAATCCAAAATCTAATTCGTCAACAAAATTAATGGTTTTGATGCACGTGAACAACACATGCCGTTAATGGACAATTTCAACTTAACGGCCCACGTTTTTCATGCACCCCAAAACCATTAATTAGTTTATTGAAGAAAATAAATTTTGAACTGAAATGGAAGAATGAAACAGTTTGTGGTGCAAAGTATCTAAAAAGAAAAAGAAAATATAAGATGCAAAGTAGAAATCGTATACAAAGTTTGAAAACCTATAAATATTTGTATTCACGTTCAACTATATATTTCTAATTTAAAATTGAGGGGTTGGATTCAATTTTTCAGAACTTCAGATATTAATTGTCAAAAGGTACAAATTCAATAATTTTTGGTGCCGTCCCTTCCACGGTATACGTAGCATGCATGTTCATCACTATTTATTTTAATTTGGTTTTATGTTGCACGCGTGCACGTTTGAGACACTCTTGTATTTTAGTATATGAAAAAAGACGTATCCTAGATATTGGTACGTAGCTCGATCCCATCCAAGGAGACAACGGTTTGAATAGTTTTGTCGTGCATACAATATTATTATTGTACGATTATTTATCATGTCGTGAGGTAGCTGACTTCATTCTTTCTCTTAAAGAGTTAAAAGGTGCCAAACTTTTTATATTATCGTCATATAGATACGTCGTAACGGCCATAAATTAAAGTCATGCTCCATCCATCAAAAAACTAATTAGTATTTAAGTATATTTATAGAAAATGACTTTTATATCAAAAGAATAAAATTTGACAAAATAATTAAAATTACGAATTGATGATTTGAATCATTTCCCTTATTATCCTCATGGGACCAAGCCAAATAAGTAATTCAAAAGTTAGTCCGATCCTTGCGTTGCATCTGAAGATTTGTTGCTTGCATAATGAAATCAAGGGTGCCGTAAGCCTCAACGTTTTAAGGTGCAAAGATCACAATTTTGTAATGGTTGCAGATAACACTATCTGGAAATGGAGGGGACATCGTTATTAGACGAAGATATTGTGGTTGAGTATGCCACCTATCAAAGATATTCATTCATTACATTTTTATTCATACATTAATATACATATTTCCACCATCTTCTATATATCTCAATCATACTCTATTTTGACTCTTATGGACTACGTACCTAGGTACCATGCATGTGTATATCATACAAGTAATGTACCATGCACTAGTATTATATACTAAGAAAAAATTTAAACTATTGAATGATAAAAAAGCGATTGAGATTTTACTTTTCATTCTTTTGAGATAGTAAGATTCACTTCAAATTATAGAGTTGAATAACACAGATTTATTCGTACTACTGCATCGTAGGAGTTGAGTTATACTGACAAGTGGCATAAAGGGTGAGGAGACGATGAAGAGGATGATCGAGCAAAGCTCCAAAAGTCTACCTCGTTGCTCATCACGTAAACTTGATCATTAGAGGCTTGATTATTTGGTCTAGTACTGGTACTACTGCGATCAAATGTGTTCTGATGCTCCTCATGCTCCTGTTCAAGAGGAAAGTAGAAAACCTCATGATCCCTGCAGCTATCATCGGCTTCTAGTCCATTCAGCTGCGAAGCCACCAATCGATCTAGAGCAACCCAGTCACTAAGCCCACCTACTTTTACCTGTTGATCATCTGTGATGGCAGTGTTTATGTTGCAGCTGGGATCTAATTGATTGGTGCAGCTGGAAGACTCCATTTCTCTTATTATGGTATCGCTGATCATCGATTTCTCACAAGCTTCAAAGCTAGTACAGTAACTTGATTCTCAAGTCCCGGAAGATGCATGAACTTAGCACGAAGCCCCTCGCTGATCAGGGCAGCGTTCGATGGGTTATTGATGAATTGAATGCTATCATCACTGTTGAAGATGTTACTCATTGTCCCGTTTTCTTGCTTGCAAGATCTTCCCATGTACACTAGGATTTTGTCCAGAATGCCATCTTTACCTGAAATTGAATTGTTGAGCCCAAGATTTCTCGAATCCATGGAAGTAGATGAATTTTGTGAACTTTCCACAGCCTTGTGGTAATTTTTCTTCTTGAAAACACGGCAGACGACCCACCCATCTTCTGGACTTGGTTCTCCAACTAAACTAGAGGCCTGCGTTTAGATAGGAAAAATTCATGCATGTTGAGCTAAATCAATCACTATTAGCAATTGCTTTTTCCTCTGTGTGTGTGTGCGCTTCTGTTATGCATTCATGTTTTCATGACAAGTTCTTGACATAATTGGCATGAAAAGGAGTAATTACATTGGCTTGGACGATGTCATTGGAGTTGTTGTTGTCATCCAGCCTATATTCATGCATGATCCAATCAGATTTCTGTCCATGAGGGGCTCGTCCTTTGTAAAAGACTAAAGTCTTCCTCATTCCAATTCTTTTGGAGTTGCTGTAAATGACTTTATCCCGACCTGTTGCCTTCCAGAATCCAGCCGCAGTTGCCCGATTTGTTCGCGTCCCTGTTGGGTACTTTTTGTCTTTGTGACTGAAGAAGTACCAATCATTTTGTGGGGTGGATCCTATTCTGCATCTCTCTGTAAAAAAAATCATCAATTCGATCACATCTGAAGAATTAATACAAGACTAATATACTATCAATCAAAATAATCATACAGAGTATATGCCTCATTAAGTTACCTTGATGTATCCCAAGGTTCAAGCTTATTGAGATCCACATCGCGGATAACATCAAGATCAATCTTCTTGGAGGCCACTTTCTTCCTCAAGTAGTAATGTAAAAGCTCCTCCTCAGTTGGATGAAAACAGGAATCCTGGAGGCACTTGAGACTGACCATTCACTGAAAGATTCATGATTCTTTTAGCATCGAAGGATGATTAGCCGGCGGGGTGTGATGAGGGAAAGAGATAATTAACAAAGGATATGATAAGAAATAAAGGAAGGGATGTGCCTTAAAAAGAAGGCAGGGAGATTACAATTTATACCTGTGAAGTGGTGGTAGGGGTTCACCAATTTAGCTTCTCAAAAACTACATAATGCAGTGACTCACACACACATTCGTCAGCTACCAACAACTTGTGCAACGACATAGATCATTATATAGTCCCTTAAAGTGTGTGCTAAAAAAAAAAAAAAAAAAAAAGGATCAGTGCACGTAACAAAAGCAGCACAAATCGGGTAGGGACACCGAATGGTCTAAAAATGCATGAAAACCCTTTGGTATCACTGACATCTTGGTAGCCTACATACATGAGAATTAAAAATACTAATTAATAACAATAATTAAATTATTTATAAAATAAAAAAAAATCCTATTTTTGATTAATAAATATCTATTTTATAAATAATTTAACGATTATACTAATCATGCAAAATATCTAAAAAAACAACACTGCTCCTCGATGAATAAATGGGTCATTAACTTCGAGAAGAACCAGCCAACCTAAGGAAAGGTTGGTTAATGTGGCCCACAATAGGTACCTAGAATATAAGACATCCCACTTGTGGGGGCGTTAGAGGGTTTCATAGTCTAAAGAACTGGAGAGCTGCCTCCATCTCAAGCTGTGACTGTTGACCTTAAAATCTGTAAGAAAAGTACCCGCCAAACAACCAATATCCCGTACGTAAGTAAGGTAGGGAATCTCTCTCTCAAATTTTCATGTTACTAATAAGTTCAGTTTTACTTTGTTTAAGTGCACTGAAACGGTGAAACCAACAACCCCAACGACATGAACGCAAGAGAGAAGCTTATGGGGTCGGATTGGAGGTAATATGGCGCTTTCACTATATATTATAAATATGGGAGAATTACATCACGTCCTCAAATGCGTACGTGTTGCTATATGTTACTATACGGGCTTTCTAAATGCGGTGGTAGTAGCCGAATACAAAAAAAAATTTATATGTATAAAATTTATAATATTATATCATAAATTCGATTTATAATATTATGTAACGTATCTTTCTATTTATATAGTGAATAGTTAGATACTCCTAAGTTAATGTTGACACCCACCCCATACGGCTATTATTTCACCCTTTTGTGGAGGCCTTATGATGATTTCAGTGCCAACAGCAAGTGCGGGACGAGATATCATGATGCATTGACATGCTTAGTTAAAGGACAAGTATCATAAACAATCATATGCCAAGAACTCATAAAATGTGCTGATAGCATGCTTTTACCGTTAGGGACAACCTATAGTCTTTCTTCTTCTTCTTTTTTCTTACCGTTTTTAGGTACAAGTCAATATGGATGATATCCATCCCTAAGTCATACGGGTGGTAAAGTATATTTTCAAAAAAAAAATCTCGTATTTATCGTATGGAAGATGATGACTAAGATAAACATATATACTATATTAATTAGGTGTTACGATAATTTATTTAGAAAAAAAATCTCTTTTCATCACATGATTAAGTTGTTGTTTATTGTTGTATGGTCCTCCCTCCTATGCTACTGTCATGATGACATTGTTGGTAACACAGTAATAAGAATTGCCTATTTAACAATTTTTAGTTTTCTACTGTTCAAATTGCGGAATCGCAATTTCTTTCTTTTCTCTACTTGTGCTATTTGCGTTTCAACTTCCACAAACGTACCATCTTTTCTTTGACGAAGGGGACAAAAAAATATCCACCACATCATCATCGGTCGTAAGAATTGTGCCAAAAAGCACTTACTAATGTATTCATGCATACCATTCTTTCTATTTGTCTCTCTCTTTCTTTTTCTTTTTTTTTTTTTGGAGGAGAGAGGGGGGGAGGTTTGGGGTATCTAAGAGGTGAAAAGAAATACTTTATACTAATTCTTCACGTGTCAATAGACAGATTAATTACATTCTTTAAGTATTTTTCTTCCCTGAGCAAACATATCCCAGAACACATCTTTTAGTGAATCCTCAAGTGATCGATGGACCCAGAGAGTATCCAAGGATTTATGAAATCTATGTCCAACTAAAAAAGGATAAAGAAACCTAAATCAAGTGATTATTGTTTCATGCTACAATAATAAAAATGCATGGTAAATTGGTAAACCCACACCAGTAGAGTTGAAGCATGTAGTAGAATACAAATCTCCGAAAGCATAAGAAATAAAAAATAGTACATACTAGTTCAAGGAAATTTTTTTTTAGTAGAGAGTGACTAACAATAACAGTTAAATTATACATAAAGTAAAATGGGAGAGACGGTTGGAACTTATGAAGAATTATACATATATACACTACAAATTATCAAGAGACGCAGGAAAATTCATCAAGGTTCGCTAAATTTGCGTGTCATTTTCTTAATTCGAGGCGTAATAATTTTGAGGGAAACATGGAGGGCTCCCTATTTAATGATGTTGATATTTTGATTTCCTAACCTTTTTGGTGACTGCAACAAATACAAAGGCAACTTGCTCTGCGTGCTCATTTATATACTACAATAACAATACAACATATAGACCGCGACGTTTAATTTCTTTGACGGGGATTGAGTATTCATATGTTCTGCTTAATTTATATCTGTTGATAGTTTGACACATACTACAAGTTGATGTTATAGTACGTGTTTGTCTCAGAATTTGCCCCTCAGCTCTGTAGAGGGCCGAGTCTTAGTCTTCGTTGTGAGCCTTTACAGTGCATTTATGATAAGGTGAGACACAACCTCGACGTTCAAGTCAGTAAAAATAATATCGTAATATATGATTATATCTTTTCTTGTATCGAGTTATAACAAAATACATCGTATTTATAATAGTTTTGGTGACTTGTATAGTTTGTAGAGATAATAACTCCAATCAAAAGTCCAAATCTATTAGAAAACCGGACTTGAATATATATAAACTGGGTCCTGACGATTAAATTAGGTATCATAATAGTACGTTATACTACTGAGTGTATACTACTGAGTTCATACTAAGACCAGCTGGGAGGAAATATATATACTCTCTCTCTCGTTGCACAATTGTCACTCGGACGACTGTGTGTGTGAGAGAGAACAATAATGGTAATATTAATCATAGCAACACTAACACATATTCCGTTATGAGGTCATTCAGTCCGAAGTCTAATTATGGTGGTTACTCTTCCAAATTTCTATTCATAATCATGATTTCATCCAACAAATTGACAAAGCAACCACTTTGGGTTTACTAATTACTTGCACTATTCTCTCATATATATAGTCTTGTCGTTATAAACACCACTTTTCACTTCCACTGGGAATTATTAGTGTCATTTACTAGTTGTTGGTTGTGTTTGAATATTTTTTTTTTTTTTGGGTATCAATTTACTTACGTATCATTCACTAATTCTCTCTACACATTTATTAATATATTGTGTTTACTCATGCACTTGTCAAATGACGTACTAGATTAGACGACACCACCATCTCAGATTTTAGAGAGCTTAATTAATTATATAGGTTCAATTATACTTTTACCTTTAATTACTAACTGTACTACTTGCATTAATTTGTTTTCACTTGGTGGTTATTATGGCAAAAGTAATTACGTAGTATTATTTTATGCTACCAAAAATATAGTTGGATAGTACTATGCTTTCTTCAAATAAATTACTGGTATGTATGATTGTTGACAATCTATGAACTTGTTAATTCTATCCTATGCTGAATTCTGCACCATCTAGACCCTCTCCAATCATATATACGTTCCTATTCTAACTAGAAGGAAACCAGGTTTTCCTCCCTATAATAGTGGTTTACATGACAATTAATTAAACTTGGTTTTGCTAAAGGTTGCTCTACAATGATCAGCACATCTATACTCAAAAGACGAACTCAGGAATTGAATTTTGGAGGCAAAAATTATATACACATATTTTTAGAGAGATAGTTTTATAATTTTTGTAGAATTGTATTGCCCGGAGTAAAATTTGATATTTTTTTTTAAAAGGGAGTTATTGAAATTTTTAAAAATATCAAGAAAAATAATATATTTTTAAAATTTTTGGGGAATAAGACTATATAAATACATACATAAGAACACTTTTTTATATTTTCTAAAATTTTGTGGAGGACAAAATGTAATTTTATAACAGTATAATAATAATTTAAAAAATTTTAAAGGAACAAACGCATAATTTTAAATATTTTGGAAAACGGCTACCCTTCGCACCCCTTATAGTCTGCCTTTATCTATACTAAACAATTGAAGCTGACATTTATTTGACATTGAAAACTGATATTGAATTTATTGCTTAAGTTATGATTTTCCTTACAAATAATATTCCGTTATGTTTACGAACATATCCCCACTCTACCCCGTTCCCCAGTTCATAATACTACACAACAGTAGCTAAGGATATCATAACTACCATATAAATGAGACATGGAAGTTGTAAAAGAACTACCTCAAAAAATCTAGCTAGCCTATGCTATTTGTTTTCTTGAAGACATAGTCCTCATTCAAACTCAAGTTCTTTTACTTTAGAGTAATTTTCCAAATTGTTTTGAGATGCAACAACCACTCTACATCTTTGATTCAATGTTAGTGATGTAGTTTCATTAAATATTCAGTAGCAATTTGAAGATATATAGGGCATAGGTGCTATGTAGGTTGCTTATGAATTCTCCAAGAAATCAAATAGTCCCCAAAACAATAATAACGTAAAGAGAAATAATGTCAAATAGTACACTTGCATTGCAGCAAGTCAATTCCTAGCAACGGAAGAAGGCAACAGGAGGAATATCATTATCATCAAGTAGTGAATATTTACGATATGATTGTTTGGGACTAAGAGGCACGAGGAAATTGTTTACAATCTCTGAATTTTATTTTGAAAAATGAGAAAAACGACAAAGATAAAGAAAGCCACAATTTAGTATTACCAAATCTACCTAGAAAAGGAAGAAGTATTGCCAAATCCTCACGCAAAGCCGCTGTCTCTACAACAATCTAGGAATCCAAACACACACCAGATGCGCTAAATTGTTTTTTTTTAAATGATGCAACAAGTTACTCCCTCCATTAATTTGTGGCACTCCTAATCGGTGCACGCATCTGGATTAAAGAAATTATTAAATTAGATTAATTTTATAAAAAAATAATTCAAAATATAACTAAACTACCTTTTTACATTAACAATCTAACTATATGTTCATCTCTCCATTAATATGACATTAAAGGTAAAAGTTAAAAAAATATATTATTTAATACTTTTTTCATTTTCTAAAACGACAGATAATTTGACACAAAATCAGTTGTCTAAATCGATAGTTATTTTGTAACGGATGAAGAAATTCTTAGGTGAATCTTGATCCATGATAAGAGTTATGAAATCCTTAGTTCACATTCATCGAAATCACTTTAACTCAATAAAATAAGTTTCTTTAGAGTGATGTAGGCGAATGTAAATCAAGAAATTTATGACACCTACTATGGATCGAGTCCGTTTAAAAATTTTACTAACTCTAACGGAAGGAGTATTAGATTACAAGTAAACGTTTCTTTCATTATTATTTTTTTCTTTTTTCCTTTTCCCCTTATTTACTCCACTTTTCCAATGAGCCTCGTAAAGCAAGTACCTTTGACTGACGACATTAATTAATTATATTCCTTTTTCAAACTCACTGTTTCGAACATTTTATTGAAATTTCGTAACATTTCATGGAAGAGAAAACTTGAGATTGCTTAGAACTGCAAATGAAGAACTTTCAAAGGTTAACAACAGGGATCAAATTCCTACGATTAATGAAGCTTAGGTTGGCACGTTTTCGAAGCGAAATATGTATCTTATTTCAAAGTGTTTGTTTGTTGGACCGGACAAAAAGAAGCGGCATGCATGAAGGATTCATGCACAAGGCGTTCGTATTTCTTGGGCAGATACGGTACTTCAAATTGCACTTGGGCTTCAGATAAGTGTGGGCTTCACAAACATGTCTAATTTGTTTTATTTGTGCCTCTCCAGAGGCTAGTACTTAATTTCTCATTAAGCCTATCATGGGAACTAATTGTCTCATGGATCTTGGGCCCAAATAAAAAATGTCACCTTCTTAGTTATTGGTCATGCACATTCACTTCTCAACACTTTGGGTGAGTTTGGATGGAAGGAAGAGAAGAGAAGAGAAGAGAAAGGGAGGGAAAATTAAAATTTTTAGGTTGTTTGGGAGTTTTAATTGGAGGGACAAGAAGGGAAAGGGAGGAAAATAGAGAGATAAATTTTTTTTTAAGAAAAATTTCCTTCCATAAGTGGAAGGAAATGGAAAGAAAAATTTGACTACTCCACAATTAATTATGAAATGTCATATTTGTCTTCTAAATATAATACAAAAACATTGAAAGTAGGGGTATTTTAGTAAAATACTACTAATAATAAAATTTTCTTTTCAAAACTCCCAAACAACTTGAAAAAAACTTCATTTCCCTTCTCTTCCCTCCTCATTAAAAACTTTCCTTTCTTTTCTCTTCCTTCCTAAACTCCCAAACATAGTGTTTAGGACGGAATTAGAAAGAAATGATTAACCATTCAACAACCAACAGGCATTTTGCCATGTTAATTGACTCTCACTAATTCCAGCTAAATTTAAAGAAATTTTTATTTTGAATATGACATATTAATAGACATGTTTAGTAGTCGATCTTGTATCATTAAAAATCTTCCGATTGGAACGGAAGCCTACTCATTTGGGATACATACATTCCTATTTTTTCAAATAAATGGATTATCACTTCAATTAAAACACTCTCATTAGTCCAATATCAACTAGTACACATACCTAATAATTAATCATCACCAAATAAAACTTCCCCCAAGTTTAGTGTGATCTAGGGCTTTTTTGAATCAAAAAACAGTTGTACCAATTGTTGGATTGAGCAAAAATAGGAACCTCTATTTTTTGACAATCTTGCGGCTCAGCTAATAGCGAATTGACCACCATACACTACTGCTTTGCACCTTTTTTAGGTAAGCTTTGATTCACAGCTTGTACAAAAGTTAAAATCGCAGTTGATAGTACAAGCTAATCACACTCGAGCATAATTCATGACAATCTACAAAGGCTAAGATGAGAATACTTAGAATACATGCAGTCTAATACTACTACTGTTTAAAATTGACCCAAAAATTACAAAAGGAAAAATTAGAGAACAAGAAATTAAAATCACGATATTTAATGAAACCAAAAACAAGGGAAACGAAAAAAAAAAATGGCTAATTAATTAGAACTCTACTATAGCATCTTTCTTTGAGGAGGCATTTCTGCTACTGCTGCTGCTTGAGAGACTCCACTGATCAGAAAAAACCACAGAAGAAGAGAATCCATTCCTGCATTTAGCGACAGTTCTGACACTCTCAATCAACTCTTGGGTTCGAGTCTCTTGTGACAAAATCTGCAACAGTTGTTGAGGGCTAATGACTAGCTTTACTTTCCAAAAACCACCAACGTTGTTGTTGTTATTGTTGTTGCTGCTTCGACAAAATACTTGTGTGTTTTGACCTCTTCAAGATTCCCTGGCTATCAAACGACATCCTATATGGGGCCGACAGCGTGACCGACTGCGGCACGCTGTTTGACCTCACATGACCTATGTGAGCAACTTGCCCAATTATACTATTAGTACCATTGTTGCTGTCGAGCGGAAGGAGGTAATATTCTCCAGCTTGCAACACTTCATGGTGAGCCAACGGCTTCCAGAAGAGGTCATGGCTTCGGAAAATGCCGTGACCGGGGAACTCGTCGGTGATAAACTCTACCGTGATGGGTGCACAAAACTCCATGATGCCACCATTGGAAGTAACCACCTTGATGAGTACTTCGTTAACTTCTTCTAGGTTGCCTATACCACCTCCGCCAAACAAACAATTCCCCATATGTCCTAAGATTATTACAAACCAAAAAAATCAGGCAGGCTGGCTAGTACAGCTTAAAAGAAGGACATGATATAATATCATAAAAGAATGAATTGGTCGTCGGTGGAGTTTAATTTATTTTGTTCTTTTCTTGATGCTCCACCCGAAAGTTTAAAAAGGGACGAAAAGGAACTTGCATTACCCGCCACTATTTGCATTTAATTACAACAATAATCTTAATCAGATTGAGATGTCACAATCAATTAATCTATTATTAATTAGTAGGACGATTTCTTTACATGACAAACAAAAGAAATTGGTCCAACTTGTTGCCGATTCCATGGGGTCCATTCCACATTTGTGATTTCAGAGTTATACTCAATTTCCTTATTCCTCTCTCAGTCAAATGTGAAAATTAGTTAAAGGAGAAATCGATTTATGATTTAGTAGTATGCACAAGACAGAGGTGCCTTTAGCTTTTTTGCTTTTTTGATAATGAATGGGATACTTGGTGGACCAACCATCCCTCTTTTCTTTTAGTTATGTTAACAAAAGTGTAACAATAAATTTGACAGTATATTTCCACTATTTGTAAAACATCAATCCATGCATCCACTGAAAGAAAAACTCAAAAGAGAAAGGAAACCAATAATATATACAATACTTTTTTAGGTAAACAAATAGAAAAATACAAAAGTATACTCGATTTTGATTTCATCTATATATCTGATAATCAAAATTAAATTTTAATATAAAATTTTATTCATCGTAAAATTTATAAGTAAGATAAAAAATTAGGTTAATCTGAATATTACCAAACAAATTACAATCGGTCACATTTGTAATTCTACCTGGCTTATTTGTGGTACGTAATTAGTACAAGGGCATGTTATGCAAGTTAATCTAAAATTGGTAACCCTCTGGATCTCTTTGACGGGAGTTGATTTTGATCATTATAAAAATAAAAAAAAGAAAAAGGTATATACATTTCCACATATTAGATGCATTGAAGATGTTCGTCCATGAACTTCCATATACAGCTCGAGAGAATCATAAAATTACAAGTAAACTGCAGAAAAAAGGTGGCTGACAGTAGAAAACCTGGTCCAGGATTTAAGAGTGCATTGCTCCACGAGAAGAAAAACAGTAGTGCATACTTCCCCTCGAAGTCAGAGTCCTGATTGTGATGTATAGTACTCCAATAGTTTCGCATGCGCAAAAATAAATTGTAGAAGATTCACAAATAATTGAATAAATAAACAACTAGGTTTTTATAGGGAAATTTTTTGCTTATATTTGATTCATACAATAGTATATAAATCCTTTAATCGTAAAGATATTTATATAACTGATGTAGTCCTTTAAATATTAAAAAATTCATAACACATATCAAAAATTCGTTCTAATTAAGAATTTCTTTTTTATCAACTTACCAAAGGGATGATTCTACAAATTAGAATCACAAAGCAAAATAAAAGTGTGAAAAAATTAGGCAATGAAATGTAGCGCAGATTGTAAGATTACGTCTCTACTACGACTTAAATGATTGGTTAGAGTCACTATATGACACATGGAAATTCACTTTAAACTCTTAAAAAAATAATAAAATTATTAATATATCACTTACATTTGAAAAAGAAAGAATAAAAATCGATTAACGATTAAAAATTGTATAATTTTACTACATGAAATGGTTTTGGCGTGTACTTATAATTTGTAATTCTTATCCCATGTAACTAGCTTTCCTAGACTTATCATGAAATTGACCTCAGCCGATAAACCAATACAGGAGTAGCTAAAGACGCTAATTTAAGAATTGAGAACTTAGAAGGACTTGGCTTAAGAAGCCTACACAGTTTGGTCTACAAATGGCATTTAAGCCCAAGAACAAAATGGCAATCTGTTGAGTGCATCTCAAATTAAGTTTGGGCTTCCCCAAGAGTTAATACACTTCCTCTACAACTTCAAGGTCAGCCGGAATGGTCAAACCCATTTTGTAGGAATAACGAATGATGCATTCCTAGGCTATTGTTGTACATGCAACATAAGTATCAACTATTTGAACAATGGAACATGTTTGTAAAACAAAATAATAATAATCATAATTACCACTGGACACCTTCCTTGGTTCATCATTTCTAATTTTAGATGCAAGGAAGATTGAGTTTTGAAAAAATAAAAGTCAGCTGTCATGAAAGAGACCATATGTGTACGTACGTACATGTTTCATTCATTTGCTACTGTACGTTAGCTTCTGATCATTACAGTCGATTTTAAATTTTTGGTCAGCCGCCCCATACCAGGTTACATGAATATCACTCCAAAACTTGTATAGCAAATATTTTGGTAGATTTAATTTTTAGTTTTATTTGTAAATTTTGTGGTATGAAATAAATTTTAAAAAATTTATGACATCAATCGATGTAAGTAAGATTTTTTAAAATTTAATCTTGATCAAATCAATTACAAAGTGGAGGTAAATAGATCGGGAGTGCAAATCTTTATATTATCTGAACCGATTTTTGGTGGAATTGTAGTGGATTTTTCCTGTCTCTTATACCATCTAAAATGTGTACAAATCAGTAAGAGACTAGGACTAAAATTCAAAAAATTGATTTATTTTGGAGGAGAGAGAGATGGAGGGGGAGATGTGGATTTACGATCAAGAGATTCACGGTCTCACTCACTCGTGAATCGAATTCAAGTAAACTTATTTTTCTATTTTAGTCTATTTAAAAATTTTCCTTAGGGAACATGTATTGCAGATGATGACCTATTAAACAGTGAGAAATCAATGAATCAAGTAATCAACACCTCTATAGCTGCCGTGACTTGGGTTTATTAAAATTAAAAATAAAATAAAATCCCAATGCTTATACGTAGTACCAATCTATGCAAATCCATTATATTTTTAAAGCTGATACAATGGCCGAATTTATGGGAACTTTTTTGTCATTTTCCTTATTATTAAATCAGTCTAATTCAGGCTCACTCCATCCCTGTCGTCTACTCCTTTTCTAAAATATCCCCAACGTAGGGTCCAGAAAACAAAAAAATAAAAAATAAAAAATCCAAGTCAGCGCTTTTAATTTCGTCAATTCCGGAGTCATGAGGTGCCGTCGCCCGTTCAGTTACGCAAGGGTGAAACCGTTAGCCGGCCCTAGAATTTTACACTTTTACTGGGCAAATTCTCTCGGGCACTAAGTTACAAGTAAGAGATAGCGCAATTTTACTGTCACGGTTAGAGAATTATTTTTTTATTTTTTAAATATTTATACAGTATAATATTATATATTTTAAAATTTTATATTGTACAAATTCTTAAAATTAAGAAAATATTTTTTTTAAAAGAATAATAAAATTTACCGGCAAGTTATTCCAAGAAATAAAAGACTGTGAGTCTCACAGCCAGACTCATAGTGGGGTCTATATATCACTTACTGTCTTTATTTTTTAACATACAATACATTTTAATGAATACAAAAAATTACCCTTTTACCTACGTGTCTCAAGGAATTAAAAAACTTATATATCATACAAAAAGAGGGAAAAGAGAAAAGAGATAATTAACATTTAATACCATGTTAATTCGAAATGGACTAATATTGTACCTCACATTTATACAAAAACTAATCTGGTCCTTTATATTTATAGTTTTATTAATAAAAGGAAAAATGTTTGACTGCAATTCAGCAAAGTGATGCAGTGAAAAAATTTGTCATGTATAATGCTCAATGCGGTAAAATTATACAATTTTTAATCGTTAGACGATTTTTATTCTTTCTTTTTCAAATTAAGTGATATATTAATAATTTTATTATTTTTTTTAATGTTAAATTTTGAATCTCTATACTGTCATACATTTTTTTTGCATTCACAAAATTCTGTAAGTTATACATTTTTATTTTAAAATTACTCTTCAGTACTCTCTCTACTTTTTGATAATTTGAACTCATAATTAATAAATCATAAAAAAAAAATGTCAATAACTTAAGATAAGTACACTTTATTATTTGTACTCCAGACATTATTGTTCTAATTGTCAAAGCATGCACTAATTATTGTTCAGTTGTCGAAAAACGACCCGCATGAATAGCCATTTGAGCGTAGTTTCATCAATTATTGATGTCAGACGTCAACATTTATGCACAGACAGGCGAGTCGACAGTAGAAAAAGATGCAATGAACTTGATCCAAGTTTTCATGTGAATTTTTTGTTGCAGCGATAACATTTTTTTTTTTTCCTGCTCAAAATCAATCTTCCATGAAGAAGTGAATATATAAATCATTAAACAAGGCAATTGCTTGCATTTTTTACTGTAGCAAATTTAAAGTCATGAACATGTTAAGGATTTTCCATGCTCGAATGTGGCGTGGTGTGTGCCGTGTGGCGGCATTTCTACAAAATAAAATGTTATATGGAATATAATTATGTCTACGCTTGTATCACATAAATTGAATTTGACTCTTCTGTATGTGATCATTAAGTTTACAATAATGACAATTTGTAGAAGTCTTCAAATAATAGTTTACTTTTTTGGAGAATTTTACTGTCATTTTAGAGAATCATTCTCTTAAATTTAAAAGTTTGTACAGTATAAATTTTTAAAATATATAATATTGTATTATATAAATATTTAAAATATACGAAAATTATTTTAAAAAAAAAAGACGGTAGAATTTTCTTTTAACTTTTTGCTCTAGCTCCTCTCTCGAATTGAAAATGGTGGCTACCCCACTGGTTTAATGAAGATGTGCTAGAGATTTGTTATTCATAATGATGAATTCTAAATGCATTATGTATCTGTCATTAACCATATATAATTCTCTTAATCACCAGCAATGAAGCAAATGAATTGAATAGTGAGATAATTTGATAAATAACTTAGCTGAAAACGAATAAAAATATTTTAATGTGTTCATGAAAGTACTCCTTTTAAAATAATTTTGGCAAGTGTGACCCATCAAATTCTTAAATCACTTTCTTCTATCATGAAAGATGTACATGTGAAAAGTCGGTCAAATTCCTTTTATTTATTTTTTCTTCTAAATCTCCAACTGACTAATTGTGTACCTTAGATAAGTTATCGTCTCGAGTATTTTAATTGCATACCTTTGCGAAGTTATTGTCTCGAATATTTTGTCGAAACTTGCAACATTTAACATTTTTTTAGCCAATATAAAAAGTTGGGTAATTCTATAATTTCATTATGCAATCATACTTACAGTAGAAAACTTATATTGTACCACTTTTAAAAATACTTGATACTTTACACACAAATCTTCAAAGCGTGTAAGCACAATTATATGATGAAATCCTAGAATTTTTCAAAAATATCATTCAACAAGTATATAAAAGTAAAACATGAGCCCAATATGCAAGAACTTGTACGCAACGGAGAACATTTAGGACTCGCAGATATTCCAAGTCTAAAGTCCATCCCACAAATTATCAAGACTTCATCTTTTTCTACGACGGTTTTGGAATTCTACGTCTCCTCTGTTTCTTCCTCTTTTTCACACAGTGTGTCTAATGTTTTCCTGATGCAGAAGTCAGGACACCCAATGTTTGATTCAAAGTTGAAATTGAACTGTGATATAATCAAATTCAGATTGAATCATGAATTACTGAGGGTTGGAGGTGAAGTTTAAAATTTGATTAACCTCTTTTTTATGGGGGTTGGAGGTGAAGTTTAAAATTTGATTAACCTCTTTTTTATGGGGGTTGGAGGTGAAGTTTTATACTTTCAAGTCTTTGATTGAATGTGTTGAAGGATATAGATTTTTATTTTAAAATTAATTGACAATGAGTGAAATGACTCATGAATCTTATTAATCATATTAAATTATTTGACTAATCGATGTAAAATATGATTAAATTATTTGACTAACCGATGTAAAATATATATTTTGACACATTCTCTGATGCGTAATTTGAAAAGTTGAGAATACATAACGTAGGTTGGACGTGAATTAAAACACGTTATATGATTTAGGCGTGAGGGAGTCTGTTAGAAGGAGTTAATTAGACATGAATATTGAAACTCGTTACGTGGGTTACACGTAAGAGAGTTTGTTGGAAGGAGCTAATTGAAACCTAAGGCACACGTGAATGAGGTAAAACTTTAAATGAGTTCTGATACCATATTAAACAATATAGGTTCTTATTTTAAAATAAATTAATAATGAGTAGAATGAACCATAAACCTTGTTAATAAATTCAAGATCTATTGACTAATTAATATAAGATATTTATACTTTGGTAGAATGCAACAAATTTGTTCCACATTTTTTTTTTTTTTTTGGGGTAATAACTAAGATGATGCATTGTTAGGAAGGTTACCTAAGCAAGCCGCAAATTATTACTTGCACACAAAAAAACCATAGTCTGGTTCACGCGGAACATAGTAATCCATACAAGGTTGCAAAAACTCTATGTCTCGTGGTTAGAAGTGGGCTAGAAGCGGGTACTCGTCCCTTAAAATATTTGGCTTATCTAATCTTTACTTGTTGGCTTTATTATTTTTTAACGCTCATACGTATCTCATTGAGTATCCGAAGAGTAGGTTCTAAATAAAGAAGGTCGCCTATCCGCAGGAACCCAATCATATCCTTTCATCATTTATTTTTCAAAAAATAAAAATAAAACTATACTTATCTCACTATAAATACCAAATTTTCATTAATTTTTAGAATTAACAGGTTAATCAAAAAATATCTATATGACCGAAAAGAACAAAGGAAAAAAAAAAACCAAAATTAACTTGTTGCAAGAAAAAAAATTAACAAAATTCAATTTAAAAAATCTCATCATTTCTTGAAACTAAAAAGAAAACAAAAGTAATATAATATTTCTTCAAGAAAAACTATATAAAATCAATACAACTAATTTTTAAAATAAGTGAAAGTTGACCCCAAAAAGTTAGTTTACCCCAAAAAAGTTATAGAAAACACTATATATATATATATTGGTCGAATCGATTATTTGTAAATTTTTAAAACCCTGATTCTTATATAAGCGAATACCCAATCTTTAGTTGAGTCAATTAATATACATGAGGACCGGACAGTACCTTTATTTCTCAGAATAAGGCAGGCGGGTTTATTGATATTTTTGTACATCACAACCTTTAGCTGCTCACGAGTAGTTCGGTCAAAAATTCGATTCGATCTCCACTTGAGTGAGCTTGAATTTGAGTAGAGTTAATTTGAATTTGAATATCTTAACGAGTTAATATCGAGCATAAATATGTTATACTCGAGTGGTCGTCGAACTTTTCGTGTATATATATATATTTTTAAAAATATTTTATTATTTATAAAATTACTAAAATACCTATCCTTTTTCTTATACACATACCTACAAAAATTGAACTACTCAATTGAATTCATTTTACTTATTTTGAAATGAACTTAAATCGCTCGTGTTTCGTCAAATTTCTCGAGTTCGAGTTCGAATTATCTAAGGTACCTGTCTCTTATACACATCTAAAAAAACAAAAACAAAAGTTTTTAACTGAATTATTAAAAATTGACCCATCGTTTACACTCCTAAGCGCATGTAAGGATTTACCAATCATAGGAACCATGGATAAAGGTATTCATTGGTCAATTTTTAATAATTCAGTTAAAAACTTTTGTTTTTGTTTTTTTTTCTTTTTTGATTTTCAATACAAAAAAATCAAAAATAAATTCGAACTAAGCTTTCTTCTGTTCATTGGTTAATCAAATTTTTTTCCAGTTTATTTGATTAAAAGAACTTTACAAAATTAATAAAAAAATTAAGTATAAAATAAAATACAAAATTAATAAAATTAATAAATAAAAACCTAAAAAATTAATAAAAGTAAAACTAGAAACTAAAAAATAACAAAAGAAAAACAATATCAAAATGTTGAATGAATGAAAAATAGAATTAGTTACAAAAAAAATTTTAAAAACTATAATTAATAAAACTATCTAAATATTAACTATTCAATTATTGATTTTTATATAATCAATTTAAATCATATAATTACATCTCTTTGTATAATTTATTTGAATATTGAATACCAATTAACATAGATTTTTATTCAATTAAATCAAACTATACTAGGAAAACCTAGATTTGATTTTTCTTTTGTAGATCTTAGATTAAATGTTGAAATCATGCTAGTTGATGTAAGCCAGTTTTATAAAACTCGTAGGTAAAGGACTCAGGTTCAATCAACTTTATGTAAATTTTTTCCAACTTGTTAACCTGTTGACCTAGTTTTTGTTTTTTTGGGGGACCATCAATCCCGTCCGTAGAAACGACCAGGAAGGAAGACACGTCTATCAGGTTCTGGAAATGCAAGTTGACGTCGGAAATGAATCACATGATAGGTGGAGACTTTAGGAGACCAACTAGTAATGGAGGGTATTATTATATGTGTATAAGAGACAGACTTTGGGTCTTGCACTGACTTATTTCTTTCATTTCATATCACTTAATGGATGATGTGGAGTAATAGAAAGTCCAAAATCATTTATCATGGATCACGATTCATGCAAATGTATTATTAAAAAGAAATGGTAATTAAAAAAACAAAAAAATTTGTTAAGTAGTACTCCTTTTGTCTTACTTATAGCCTTTTCTATCTCATCTCCAATTTCATTATTAAATGAACTCTTAATTTTTTTTAAATATGATTAAAAATTTTAGTGAAGAAATTTTTGTATTTCATTAGATAGTGAGATAGCCAGTATTGAGTGAGATAAAAAATGGTATACAAAATCTTTAACACCCAATTTAATTATCATTTTTTGAGAATCTAACTTTTTAATAATACCTTTTTTTTTTTTTTGTAGAAATGTAGCAATATTCTAATTTAATACTTCTGGGGATACAAAGGGACTCAACTGCGTACTTTTAAGGGACGGGAAGTAAAAAATCCCTCCTGGCCAGGCAAGGTGGTTTTGCACCTGCATAGATTTAGAGTTTGAACCCAAATTTCACAGCAAAAAATGACTTATGTGGCATCTCCTGACCAACTCCACTAAGTAGAGTTGGTGATCTATATTTGTATTATGATGTTAGGATTTTATTTTAATTTTATTCCTTAAAATTTAAAATTTGAATTTAAATAACATGATTACAAAATTAATAAAAAGAATAACATTAAAAAAAGTGTTAAAAGATTCTTTTGATTTTGTAAATATGAAAATATTTTGGAACATGTGTTCCGAGATGGATCTTGCCATCCAAGATGACCCGTTTAGTTTTTTCTGGCCTATAAGACCCGCCAGTGGCCACATTTATTATGGTCTCACAATCACACCACAATTGGAATCACTCAGATAGACACAAAATCATATATAGATTTACATAAAACTTAGGAGAAGAAGAAAGAAAGAGATGGAGAATGGAAATAGTAATAATAATCATACAATTAACGGCAATTGTGAGACGGCTGGGAAGGTTATAACATGCAAAGCTGCCGTGGCTTATGGCCCCGGACAGCCGCTGGTGGTGGAAGAGATTCTTGTGGATCCTCCGAAAGCAATGGAGGTCCGACTCAGGATTCTCTTCACTTCAATTTGCCACACCGATCTCAGTGCTTGGCAGGGCGAGGTACGTCCGTGAGTCATATCAATATTATTCTTAATTAAAAAACCAATTAATTAATATTACTAATTATTTATGTATGATTAATTGATTTCTTGTTTTTCTTTTTGTTTTTAAGAACGAAGCTCAGCGAGTATTCCCACGAATTTTAGGCCATGAAGCCTCCGGGTAATTAATTAATTATGAACAAATCATCAATATCTATCTCTGATTTTTTTTTATTATTGATTTTGATTTGTGGATCTTTAATTTTTTTTGGGGGAAGTTTGATTGAAAGTGTGGGAGAAGGGGTGACGGACTTGAAACCAGGGGACCATGTTGTGCCAATATTCAACGGAGAATGCGGCAAGTGTGCTTATTGCAAATCTGACAAGACCAATCTTTGCGAGAGATTTCGGGTGAATCCCTTCAAGAGTGTGATGACAAATGATGGAAAGACTAGATTTTCTACCAAAGAAGGGGGGAAACCAATCTACCATTTTCTCAATACTTCTACTTTCCATCAGAGTACACTGTCCTGGATTCGGGCTGCGTGGTCAAGATTGACTCTCAAGCTCCTCTGAAAAAAATGACCCTTCTCAGCTGTGGAGTTTCTACAGGTCCGTATTACTCGTATAATCTTACGGAAAATTTTTATAAGCGATTCACAATAACTGAAATAAAATTTTGATTTATATTTATTTACGTTACTTTAATTGATTAAAAATAAATTTTTAATAGTAATATAGATAGATTAACATCTAACATAGATCCGAGTGTATATCTCACTATTTTTTTGTTTTGTCATTGCTTTTGATTTCCATGTGTTTACCCAGCTGGGAAATTTGCCGTTGCTAAATAAATACTCTGTATCTTTATTGTCAATACTGAATCTTTACGTTTCCTCTACGTCGGCACTTTGGGCCCTCAAAATCTTTGAAAAACTCTTTGCTGGCTACTCGACATGAGAAAATTAATAACAGTTGTTAGATGATTTACAAAGTTGGCAAAATATTCAGATAGATTCGCTGGGGAATTTTACTTTTGTAGATCGTGTAATGTAATTAAAATTGTTTAAAATTTAATTTAACTACAGTTAATGAGATGATTTTGTAAACTGTTTAATTGATTTGAAGGTCTTGGAGCTGTTTGGAATACTGCTGATGTGCAAGCTGGGGCTACTATAGCAGTCTTCGGTTTAGGGGCCGTGGGCCTGGCTGTAAGTTTCAATTCTCTTTTGGAGATCACGAAATTTTTATATGAACTAAATTAACCCACGTCATTTTAATAGTTAAAGGTGACGCGAGAGAATTACATATTAGAATTTTCTAAATCAATCAACATATTCTAGTCCGTTCTAAATTGTTTGGAGGATGAATTATAGATTGAAAAATCAGATTCATCTAAATATTTATCTAATTATTCTATTTTATATAAAATAGATCGGTCACTAAGGTTAAGGTACAAGGAGGGAGGCAGGTTAAAAAAATAGAAATCACAACTAATTAGTTTACGTTTAAAGTTACTTTCTTTAAAAATAAAAAAAAATTAACCATCTTTAGACTATAAAAATATTTTGAGAGAATTTGATAACGATGCCGTTTGTGTAATTATTATTTAAAATATTGTTTTAAATATTATTTAGAA
This sequence comes from Cinchona pubescens, assembly GCA_025175665.1. Classification (NCBI taxonomy): domain Eukaryota; kingdom Viridiplantae; phylum Streptophyta; class Magnoliopsida; order Gentianales; family Rubiaceae; genus Cinchona; species Cinchona pubescens. The sequence continues at coordinate 852,836 of JANKKI010000375.1, forward strand.
TAATATTATAAATATCTTTTAACATTATTTATATGTGAGGTAAAAACATGATTAAAAAATATATACGAGTAATGATTGTAAATATTATTGAAGGAAATAAAAAAAAAAAAAAAAAACATCTAAATAAGTATCATATTTTTGTGTAAAAAGCAATTTTAGCATAGATTTGTGCTGGTTTTTGAAATTAAAAATGTTACAAAAGACAATTTGTGATTATTAAATTAAAACAAACATAAAAAAAAATACTTTTATAAATATATTCACAAACAACATGATTAAACATACTATTTTAAGAATTTCTATTAATAAAAGTACTTCCAAATAAGTCAGTGCAAGACCCAAAGTGGGCCTTGGTCTAGATAATATCGAGCCACACTTTTCATTGACCATTTCAATTAAATTTTTGAACAGTAATTACCGTTTATGATTTTAATCATATTTTTACCTCAATATATAGCTGTCTCTTATACACATCTAGATGTGTATAAGAGACTTTTAAAAAATAATTGTTAATTTAAATAATTTATTTTGTCATATTATTTGTTTATTTTAGAAAATTAGTGAAGTTTTAAAAAATATAAATTAAATTAAAATCCTAAGTTACATTAATAAAAGAAAGATTATGTAGTTCAGATATTAATATAAAATGATAATTTAGTCATTTTAAATAATTTTTTTTATAAAATAATTTTTTTAAATTGTGTTCATCAATCCAAAGTAACCATTATTTCCAAATGAATGGAGTAATTAGAATAGGACTTTCGTGGTACTAACCTTTTCCCCTCGGAATCGACAAATGGTCATTTATCAATTGGCTGTATGGTGAGGACACAATAAATGGACCTGTTTGTTTTATTCGTTTATTTATTGTTTTTGGGCTGGAGTTTGAACCGTTAACAAAAAATGAGTCAATTATAAATTGTATAACGGAGAAAGCAAGCAAGCAAACACTGAAATGTGATCGATTTTGAACATATTTATCTACGGTTTTTTAAAGAATTATTATTATTATTTTTACTTTAAATATTTATACAGTATAATTTTATATGATTTAAAAGTTTATTCTGTATAAATTTTTTAAATAAAAAAATAATTCTCCAAAAAGGTTCTGTTGTGTGTTTCTTACACACTCTTTATCCCACTTGTCAAATGTTATAGTAGTATAGAAAGAACAAGCTCTATAATTAATATACCCGACAAGGAAAATATTAGATCCCCAATATGTATCTCCTACTATTTATTCTTAATTAGGCATTATTGGGAAATCAATTAGTGTCTTTAATTTTTCATCTAGGAAAAATTTTTTTGTGTTATAAATTCTATTTATTTCTTAATTAGGCATTATTGGGACATCTATTATGTCTATAATTTTTCATCTAGGGTTTTTTTTTTTTTTTTTGTAAAAAAAAAAATTCTTGGATCTGTCAGCACTTCCATATGATTAGGCAGTTCCATAACTGGTGCAGGTTGTTTCTCTTGCACGAGCTCGATGAGCAACTAAAATTATTGGAGTTGACATTAACCCCGAGAAACACACTAAAGGTATATAAAGACATGATTAAATACATAATAATATAGGGAATTCTGTCCGTTAAAGGAATCATTCTTTTGATTTTAAGAATTTGTATAATACAAATTCTTAAAATACATATTATATAAGATTTTAAAATACAAGGAAATGATTCCCTTAATGAAACGGTAGAATTTGTCAATAATATATATTTAAACTTTTAGAATTGTAAAGTCCCATGAATTTAAGTACTACTTTATTTTGTTATTTTTTGTTTATGTCTAATGTATATAACTAGTGCACAATCCCCAAACACCCAAAAAGGAATCAGAGAAAGTCTTATAATTATATTAAATGATTCGGTTTCGTAAGTTTATTTACTTATATATTGATCTAGCTAGCATCTAACTCTATTATTGTATTTTGTTTGATGTGCAAATAAATCTAAGAATTAAGGTGAAGCAATTGGGATTACAGACTTCATAAACCCCAATGATGTTGATAAGCCTGTTCACCAGGTCATAAGGGAGATGACGGGAGGTGGAGTGCATTATAGCTTTGAATGTGCTGGCAACTTGGATGTTCTCCGGGAGGCCTTTCTCTCCACCCACGACGTAAGTTTTTCTACTTCTCATTCATTCCTTATTGCAGTATTATTTTGTTAAAAAAATAGAAATTACTCGCATTCTTAGGAGGGATGGCAATTTCGGAAACGATAATACAATACAAATACGACACGAAATTAATAGATTTTAATATAACACGAATTTAATTGGGTAACTAACGGGTAGACCTGTTAAAGACCCGAAGTTAAATGATTTGTGTCGTGTCAATGCATAAGTTGATCCGAAAACACATTATTTTATCGGATAACCCGACACGACTTATTTAACCCATTAAGATATCTAGTATTTCGAATGAACCATTAATTAATTGGCGTATTTATGAAAATTTGACACCAACAATAATACATTCTTTAATAGCATATCATGTTTTTCTGATCAACAGGTTAATTGTGAGTTATCGTGTCGTTCGGATAAATTAAGTAATGTTTAAATTTTTGTAAAATGTTTAACGGATTAATAGATCGTATCGGGTTAACTCGTTAACTTTTGTATTCGTGTAAAAAACTTAATGGGTTAATGGGTAGATATCGGTCAATTGTTAATAATAAACAGCGTTATGACGCACAGACATCTGACAGCATCGATGTTTAATGGGTCGTGTCTGAATTAAAAATTTCTGACATAAACTCAATAAGGACCACGTCCACATTGTTTTTTAGAATCAATTTTATAAAGTGACATGTAGTGAAAATTAAATAGGCTTAAAAAGTCCATTTTAATAATGATAAAAGTACAAAACAAAATAAAGAAAATCATTCATTCAATAGTGAAGGATAGAGACCGGAATTGAATAAGGAGAACGTATAATGGATCTGGCCAATACTATTTCTTCTACCTTAAATTAATTAGGACTTAAATGTCATCTTGTTTATTTTATTTTATTTTTGGAATATCTTATCTTCCCAATTATGTAAGTGAGAATATTAAACTAGCAATGATTATAATGAATAAATAATGTTCCAGGGATGGGGTATGACGGTGGTTTTAGGGATCCATCCGAGCCCAAGGTTGCTCCCCCTTCATCCCATGGAGTTATCATTTGGCCGAAGAATATTAATATCTGTCTTCGTCGATTCCGAGGGGAAGACCCAATTGCCTGCTTTCGCTAAAAAATGCATATCTGGGGAGGTGAAGTTGGATGAGTTTATTACGCACGAGCTGCCCTTCAACAAGATCAATGAAGCATTCCAGCTGCTTATTGATGGCAAATCTTTAAGATGCCTTCTTCATTTATGAATATATATACACATGCAGTTGGAATGAATATGTTAGAGGGATCCAGCATTCACTGCCTTTTTGTGTAATGTTTTTATCTACAAATTACCTCCAATAAGCAATCATAGTTCTTGACCTTTCAAATTCCAAGAATAGTTATATTGACTAGCTACGAGTATGAGAGTATGATAGTTCGCTAGAAGATTTTCGAAGTCCAAGAATAGTTATATCGACTAGAAGATCTTCTGATGTCATCATTTATCTTTAAAAAATTATATTTAAAAATAAAAATCACTACTAATTCAAATCATATTTTATGTACATGTCCTTCAAAAAATTATGAAGAAATATAAAGATTTAAAAATTTTATAGTCATTGAGCAACAAGGCACTACACAACTGGTTTTTATTGTGTCGGCTGTAATTCGTGAACATGTAGCTAGGTGCTATGATCAGCCAGACAAGGGCCGCCCAACATACTGGGTAAGGGTGTTTGATAGTCCATTTATTTATTTCAACATTTTGATGGCCCACCTGAAATAGGTTAATAGCAAGCCAAGTAGCCAACAATATTTGAGGATTATACAATGTATACTCCTACTGGGTAAGCCTGTGTTAGAATTGGGCCACAGCTTGAAGTTACTTAAGTTTCCCTAAACTGGGCCTAAATTTAACGTTGTTGTAACCTTCATGAGACATGAGTAGCCGGTGGCGGCTTAAATTGGTACATGATCTTTTATCTCATATCATATATTATTTTTTATCACACTATCAAATATATAGTTAAGATTCTATAGAGTAATTTTAAATAAGTAATCTTGATTGTTTATTTAATGATATAATAAGGAGTGATACAGGATGTGAGACATAAGATTCTTAGTCGTTAATTGATATCCACGCAAAGTTTAGAACTATGAAAATATTTAAGTAAATCTGATCTATTATCTCACTTGTAACTTTATAGTGAAAATAAAATGTTATGAAATCTATTATATCAAGTGATGTAAATATAATTATATAATAATCTGTCTCTTATATACATCTAGATGTGTATAAGAGACAGAGATAATTTATAATAGAATTTTCCTTATAAATATATCCTTTACATCCCCATGCAGTATCAATCACAGACCGAATAGTCGATAGCGAATACTTCTTCTGGATGCTTCGCACTGTCGCTTCAAAACCTCTCACTTATACACTCTAGGTCCATAACACTCGCTGTTTTGGGTTTACAGTGTCAAACCTCCAACAGTATAGAGTAGAGCATTTCCAAGTCAAATTGCAATTCCTCTCAATTTTTTTATTTATTTTTTAATTTAGTATCAATTTCTAAAGTCATACTACTACTATTTTGCTTTTGGTTTCAGCACCCCTGACTTTAAGTTTTGCTGAAAGTGTTGCCTTGTTCTTTGTGGGAGACTTGAATTTTCTTGAAAATTTTTGAATGGATCAGATTTAGGGAGTTAGTTCTTTTAAAATCGTTATCTTTACATCTGATGTCTTTAAAATTCTGATTAAATTAATAATAATAATTCGAAAGAATTTTATTATAGTACTAAAAATATGTTAATCCACAATCATCCACAATTACATAAAGAGACTTATTTTAATAGTTCGAATGATGTGAATAATTATAAATTAATGTACCTGTCTCTTATACACATCTAGATTGTATAAAGTTGACAAAACTTTAGGTGAACGTTATCCAATACTACTAGTCTACTACTACTAATAATCCGACACAAGATTAAATATTTTTCCCCCTCTAGCCTTGAAAATAGAAAATATTTTGAAAATGCTTTTTTATGACTTCTTGTAATAGGGAAGAGGTCTCAATTGTTACTTTTTTCTAATTGTGATTATCTTATTTGGAATATAAAAAGCTAGTTGAATTGAAACTTAAAAAGAACACAAAAGTCCAAAAGTCAAGTAAGGTCCTTGTTTTGTTTTATTTTGTAACTACAATTTTCTCTTGCCACACAAAATGATGTGTATAATACCCATTACAAGTTAGAAAGAAAACCCCAAGCACGGCCCTCCGATCACGCAAAAGAACGAGAAGAAGAATTGTTGCAATTCTACCGTCATATTAAGCAATCCTATCACAATTTTAAATTTGTACAATATAAAATTTCAAAACATTATTGTATTATATAAATTTTGAAGGTATCTTTCATAATTCGCTTAATAAGTCTATTGAATTTCGATGACAGATATGTAGTCACAAAAAAAATCTCGACCACTAATTTAATTTACTTGGTGCATTATAGATAAATTTAATTCAAAATTTAAGAGTTAATACTAACTATCTATAAAATTTATTTTAGTTATTGAGTGACGAATAAGAAAGATTGATTATATGGTTCGGATTTGATTACTGAAAATCAATAATCGAATTTCCAAACTTTTAGTTTTATTACTTTCAGTTTTTAAATTTTAGTAATCCAAATCTAATTTTCCATTCATTCAATACTTCCGTATTATTTTTCTTTGATATTTTTTAGTTTATAGTCTTGGTTTTAGTAGTTTTAGGGTTATGTTTATTAATTTTATTAGTTTTGTGTTTAATTTTATACTTAATTTTTAAATTATCTAGTGAATTTTGATTAATCGGATAAATCGAAAAATAAGTTTGGTTAACCAATCCATCGAAAAAAATTTGATTCGAATTTGATTTTGAATTTTTTTGTACCGAAAATAAAAAAAATTGAAAATTTTTAATCGAATTTCCAAAAAACTGGCCGATGAACACCCCAAACAACTAGTTATCATAATAGTTGTTGGAATCAATAGAAGGCTCTCATTTGGAGAAATATGGCCCTCTATTTTTAGTAAAATAGTTGTAAGTCACCCAAATGATTCCTCTCACTGATTATTGAGCAATTACTAAAATACCATTAATTTATTCAATGAATATCATAAATCTTTTCCAAACTATCATTTATTCTATACTATATATAAAGGGAAAGAACATATTTTGGTGTCCATCACTTTATGAAATTTCAATTTTACCCTTTATTACAATCAATAATATCATGTTAAACCATCATTAATAATTACCATATATAACTTATCGTTCTTTCTTTTTTACTTGGTTTTAAATCTCACACACAGTGTGTGCCTTTCACACTAGTTATTATAACTGGGGTTATATAGCACACTCAGTATTAGCGTTAGACTAACAAATTAGTGTAGCTAACTCAAAAAAAAATTCTATAAATTATTTTTATTTAGGCAATAAGTAATGATTTGGAAGGGAAAAAAATGATAACAGGTAGTTTTTTTGTTTTATTAGGAAAAAAAAAACAAAAAATTACATGAAAGTAGTTATGATTTGTAAAAAAAATAAATATTACTACTTTATATATTGGAAGAGCAATTTTGGTGTAATTATAATTTTGGTATAATTTTATACAAAATAGTTTAACTAACCCAAAACTTCCCATTACCCCTATTTTAATTTGTATTTGTTATTTTCCATTCAATTTTAAACATAATATTGCACACACATTAGATATGCCAAAAAGACTATGATGATATAAAGTTATTTAAAAAAAAACTTATACCAAAATTACACTAAATCTATTGTATTATATAAAGTAATAATATAACTAGTGTTGTAGCCACACTCTAGACGTGTGCAATCCAACAAAATTAAGTTGACTCAAAAAAGAAGTTATAGAAATTATTTTTAGTTAGGTAATATAAGTAATGATTTGAAATGGAGAAAAATGATAAAAGGTAGTTTTTTTTGGTTTTATTAGGAAAAAAAATTTAAATCAAAGTAGTTATGATTTGTAAAAAAAAAAAATGATAATACAAAGTAGTTATTTAAAAAAAATTACACCGAAATTATACCAAACATCGTGCATTATATAAAACTAGTTTTATTGACACATTCGATGTGTCTCACATCAACTGTATCAAATAATTTGTATCAATCCACAAAAAAAAAATGAAAATACAAATAAATTAGGGGTTTGTGTGCAATTTTATGATGGATTGATAGAAGTTATTTGATAGTTGGGAGTGGAAAGTTACAAATTTAAAATACGAGTGGATAAATAAATTACATCAAAAATCAAGAATTGCGCCAAAAATGTTAAAGTATTATATAAAATAGTAATAGTAATGATAAGGTTGTCTAATAATACACAATTACTACTTTAATAATGCAAAAACATTTTTTATGTAGTTTTGAATTTTAGTATAATTTTGTAACTTCCCACCACCTTCCAAAACTTTCTTCAATTCACTGTAAAATTGCACATACATCCCTATTTAGTAGTTGCATTTTATTTTTTGGCCTTTTTAAAAAAATTTGGATAGAATTTTGCACACACATTAGCCATGTCAATAGAACTAGTTACTATTACTTGGTGGCTGCATTTTGTATTATTAATTATTTATCCCAATTAACTCAAAATCCATTAAGGCAATACTCTTGATGTCTATTATACATATCAGAATTCTATAATTCGAATAGTAATTATCCTGTTATATTTTAAAAAATTTATATATTATTTATATACACAATAAATTGTAAGAAAGTATAAAGTAGACCTTCCCATAAATATATCGATTAAGGCAATACTCTTGATATAATATACATTTCAAAATTCTACAATTCTGATAATAATTATTTTTGTTATATTTTAAAAAATTATATATTATTATTTAATATATTATAAAAATATATACTGTTTAAACTTTTAAAATTAACGTGATTGTACTTACAGCTTTCCATATCTTTCCTTTTTACAGGTTTCTCTTGTTGCAAGTTGGGAATAGAGTATTAATAAATCAATATTTGGTAAGTATGTTGCAAACAAAAAAGACAAATGTTGAAACTCTAAATATGCATAAGAGGATTAATATGCTCAAATCAAAAAGAAAATAACAAGACTTGAAAAGAAACTACTCCCTCTCATATAATTTCTCTCTCTTATACAGCTCTTTCTCTTTCAGGTGTGTATCAGGGGGTTTGAATTGGACCGATGACTATTCCACATTCGGGATATATAATGATACCAAAATAAGTATTCAATATTTTCCTTAGAATGGATGTACTCCCGATGAAGAAATGAGGATCATTCTGGATTTAACGCGAAAAGCCGAATCTAATCTCCGTGATGGCAATCTTTATTACGTTATCTCCACTAGGTAAATTTCATATTACTTAGTTTTTTTTTTTTTTTTTTCAATTACAGAACCTTTTTCATTTCTCTTTTTCCATTGTTTTTTTGATTTAATTTGCTTATAAAGTTTAATGTTTTTTTTTTCTTTATAATTGTACATGTATCTCTATCTAATAATGTTTTAAAAGTGTTTGCTGACATTTTGTAGTAATTTATTAATTAATTTAATAAGAATTTGAACTTGTGCTCTATGAATACTGAAATTTATATAACTTGAGAGATTCTACTTGTATTTTAGAACCTAACCAAAGAGGTAACAAAAGAGCTGCAGTTATTACTATTACATATTACAGCATGGATAAAAAGGAGAAAAAATCTTACAGTTAGCTATTCTGTTGCTTTCTTAGCCTTTTTTTTGGTGTGTCTTCTTTTGGTAGCAAGTTTGTGTATTGTTTTATTGACTATTGAATTAGTATCAAATCCCAAGTGTCAACTCACAACGAATTTTGGAGTGTAATTTAGGAAACAATGTGATTATTCCTCACGTAACGGAAGACATTTAGGAAGAAATGACTTACAATCTGTCGCTTCATTTTGGCAAGTAATTTAGGAATAGCAGTGAGAATTTAGGAGTATGGAACCTTGTAACATGCGCTTGATTGGGTACAATTTTGGTTTGTAGTGCTCAATCTCCCTGTGGAACTTTTGGAACTAAAGTTGGTCGTTTCTCCAATCAAGGGCCCTTTGATCTTGGCATCTTGCATACATCACATCATTCAAAGTTAACTCTTTCTCATTTGACAGGTGGTACAGGGGCTGGCAAAAGTACATTGGCCAACCTGTTGGAGTTTTTTCTTTTGATGAACATCCTACTGAAGCTAAGACTTCCAGTACAGCAGACAGGCCTGGACCGATAGATAATAGTGATATATTGTTAAACGGAAGTGACAACGATAACCCCCAGCTTCTTAGGATCTAGATGACAGGTCACGAGAAGTTATGTAGGGTAGTTCCAAAGGACGTATGGGAAATGCTTTATGCTTGGTAATAGCTCGTGTCTTATGCCCCCCCAAAGGATGAGAAAAAAAAAAAAAAAGAACAACTGGCCACCCCCTGGGGTGGTGTATCTTCTTAATCTTGAAGACTATAAAATGGATGTTATATGTAAATATGTGTATGCTTTTCATTACCAAAATGTTCAAGAATTCAAGATGTGGAAATGGTTTTTGGTGCTTTGGATGATTTAACTAATATTTACTTAATAGGATTAATATCATCATAGTGTTTTGGCAAATTTTCTTGTTTCATCGTACTCCTTTTTTTGTTAGGTACAAAGGGGGGCCAGTGTTAGCCAGGAAGATGATTTCTGCTGGAGATAATAAGCAGTTCCACGTGGAGGTTTTTCCTCTCTGTCTCACTTTAATTGACTCTAGAGACAAGAGCCAATCTGTTGTAAGGTTAAGTAAGAAGGTATTACCTTGTCTGCAAAGGAATCTGTTCCTTTTATTTTTTGAGTTGTCTGATCTGTCTCTTATACACATCTAGAGTGTGGCTATAACACTAGTTTCATATATGTTGCGGGTATTTTGTCTATCTCTGACATGTGGAACATCCATGCTTTATACAAGGTTAGAAAATATTGAATTAATAATACAAAATGCAGCCATACAAGTAATGGTAACTATTCACTACGCAATGGCTAATGCTGTGTTTTTTTATTTTGGGGGGGGGGGCTGAGATACAGAGAGGATTATTTATGTGATCTATTCTCTGTCTCTTATACACATCTAAAGCTTATCCTTAAGTAATGTGTATTAGGAAAGTGAAATTGCTTTAAGCGTCTTCCTTATATAATTGGTGATAAATTGCAGGGTACGCATAAGAGACAGTTAATGTTTGCTGATGTACAGAATTTCGACATGGAATACGGAATTAGGCTACCTAGTGGACAATGTGAAGGTGGGTAAATGACAACATAAACAGATTTACTGAGGGTACACTTGGGGATGATTGAACTTCATTGATTGTTGAATGTAGTTTGTGCAAGAACAAGTATTTTCCTTTTTCTTTTTCTTTTTCTTTTTCTTTTTCTTGTATATGACTAGGTATTTAGTCTTATCAGTTTTGTAGTCTGGTCTTTGTGGAATGATATTTTTGATGTCTCATAGGTTGTAAGTTAAGGATATGTGTAGTCTAAATGACCTTTGAGTTCAGCCTGGTATAAATGAGAAATATGGTCCACTTGTGATGACTTTTTTTGCATATTTATCCATTCTAAGGAAAATATCGAATACAGTATAGTATTTGAGTTAACTAGCCAATTCAATTTTTCAAAATGTCCTGAATTCTCCATGGGAAATGCTTTAGAAGAGATTAAAGTGTAGGTTAAATGTTAACAGGAGCCAAAAACCACATGTTCTAACATAAAATCATATTTTGGTTAGGTTCTACATTCCCCTTTTATTTGACAATTTAAAAAAAAAAAAAACTCACACACACACAGAGAAGGGAGTCATGACAAGATAATTATCTTAATTCTAGCTCAAAAAAAAAAAAAAAAAAAAAAAATTATCTCAATTCTAAAAAAGAAAGAGAATAATTACCTCGATGTTAAGTGAGTACAAAAACTCTTTATATGTGTGTGTGTGTGTGCGCCCCATTTTAGCCTTGGTTTTTTCAGCTATTTTTCATATTGTCTTTTGTACACATGTAGATATTTTAAGAGGTTTGTTCTTCCTCTTTTGATTTATATCAGGCTTCTTTGCTCGAACTTTATGAGACTATCTGTCAGCTTAAAGGAATAAAGCTAGAAAAGGTATGTAGATTGATAGCACATGCCTTTATGTAGTTATTTCCCTTTACCTTATTATTCTGAAACAGTAAGCAATCTGTGTATAATGGTATTTCCCTGGATTTGACAGGCACGGATATGGGACTATTTTAATAAACAGAAGCAAACAGTTTTAGTTGCTTCAAACCCAAACCCTTGAAGAATCTAACTTGCAGATGGATCAACATGTGAGTTTTTCATGCAATGTCTCAGCTTTGGACTTGGTTGATGTTTAAGAATATAATATCCTATGTTCATCAATTTTCTTAGAGTTCAATACACAATATATTCAGCAGTTTGGGATGCCATTTAAGTAAGTATTTAGCTGATTCCTACTTCATTGCCAATGGATTGCTGGCTTTTCAGATTCTTCTCGAGGTGCAAATTGATGGATTTTGGTCTTCTGGATTTGGAATGGATTCAACAGGAAATGACTTGGCCCTGGTTCCTGTATACACCCCTAAGGTCATCTGTTACAATTGCAGGAGGCCCAACTTTATCTAATGGTTATTCAAGTGGTGATAGCTCCAATGTATACCAAGGATTTTCTTTAAGTTCAGCACATGGAGATATGGAGGATGGATATGAAAGTTCGAGACCTGTAATAAAAGTAGATAAAGGTGGATTGGCAGGATTGCAGAATTTAGGGATTATACATGCTTTATGAATAGTGCACTTCAGTGTTTGGTTCATACACCACCCATTTTCGAGTACTTCTTGGAAGGCTACAGTGATGAGATCAACAGACAAAATCCTTTAGGAATGCATGTATGTGTTTGTTCATGTTTACATTGCAAAGTAGAACCATTTCCAAAATCGGTTTCTAAAAGTTGTAGTTCTGCAGGGTGAGCTGGCACTTGCTTTTGGTGAATTGTTGAGGAAACTATGGTCCTCTGGGCGAACACCAGTTGCACCTCGTGCATTTAAGACAAAACTTGCTCGTTTTGCTCCTCAGTTTAGTGGTTATAACCAGCATGATTCACAGGTAGGTAACATGCATATGATTTTTGCTACACGATTTGTGGTTTGAGTAAAGTACACTTTTTTCCAAAGAAATGATGCTAAGTAGTTATTCCTCGTCTCACTGGTAGTTTTTGTTTGTGCTTCTTTCCCTTTTCTTTGGATATAATGTGGATGTAGTTAAAATTGGAGTTACACAGTTTTGTTTATTGTATTTTTGTTTATCTTGAAGGAGAACCCATGATAAAAAATGAGCATCCAAAATTTTAGGAACAGAGAAAGAAAAAAGACAAGGTAAGATTTGAATCGTGTAAAGCAGAAACCATACATTGAGACAAAGGATTCTGATGGTCGCCCAGATGAGGAAGTAGCTGATGTATTTTGGAGATATCACAAGGCTAGAAATGACTCCATTATTGTTGATGTTTGCCAGGTGGCTGCTCATCTCATTGACATTCACCCGTCTTTGAACTGATAAATTTTTTAGTATTAAGTCAATTTTTATTCTTGCAAAATTTATTTAGTTGGGATAGAGAAAGCGATGTAGCCCACAAATTATTTGAGCATATGACGCTCCAGATATCAATGTAATCTGCTTGCTGTTCACTTAATGCTAAAAGTACCATATTTCTAGTTTAACAAAGAGAAAATAAAAGCCTGATTGTGATTTCTCATTTATAGCTTTATCAAGCCTCTGATAATATGAAACAGTGACTGCATTTAAATATCTTATCACTAATTTTTCGTAGTAGTTTGCAGAGTAGAATTGAAGGTTGGTGAATATTGCAACTGTTTTCCTGGTTATTACTTCGCTAAATATAAATTCCTAAAGATTATGTGGATCTTTTATATCTCTATTAAACATGGTTACTTCCACGATTCAAACAGCCCCTGCTCACTCTGTCATTCTAATTTGAGTTTAAAAGGTTTTTGATTTAGCATAAATGTTTCCTTGCGTGGTGAATAGTTACCAGTATTGTATTTGTCTAATAACAATTTTAAATTTGGTGTCTACTGCCAGGGCCAATATAAGTCAACATTGGTTTGCCCAGTTTGCAACAAAATATCCATAACTTTCGACCCCTTCATGTACTTGTCATTGCCTCTTCCTTCAACAGCTACACGGACTATGACAATTACAGTTTTTTACGGTGATGGGAGTGGCCTCCCAATGCCATATACTGTTACTGTCCTAAAACATAGGTTGCTGTAAAGATCTCATTCAAGCTTTAGGTACTGCTTGCTGCTTAAGGACCAATGAGTATCTGTTGCTTGCAGAGGTAACAATTTGCATGCTATTTTGCTTTACTTTTAGTCATGTATTTCATCTGTTCATCTGATTTCAACTTGCTATATATGCATGCTCATTTTTGAACTATCAGATATATGAGCATCGTATATATAATACTTGGAAAACTTAGTTGAATTGTTGAGTTCAATAAAGGATGATGAACATATTGTTGCTTACAGACTTTGCAAAAAAGGTGCTGAATTAATAAGACTGGAGATAACTCACCGATTCCTAGAGAAGTAAGTTTGTATTTTGCAATATAAAGTGCGTATTTCTGTGTGTATCTTGTTTATTTGTTGTTTTTTCCCAATGTAGTGAAGGTTTCTTTTGGGTGGAGAAGTTCACAACCAAAATTGCTTGTAGAGAGTGATTAGGAACACGTTTGCATGTGAATGTCATTTGTTAAAAGGAATTGGTTGATTTTTTGAGAATTTGAAGTTACAGTTAGAGTTTATACATGTTTGTAAAGGGGATATCCTACTTCTTTGTTCTTTCATCTCTTATATCATGCTATCATACATTATGACATTGCTCCAATAAATCTTGTTATGATTTTTTTTTTTTTTCTCTTCCTTCATATGTCTTATGATTGGTGTGCACTTTTCCAGATCTAGCTTAGACAATCTGAAGGCTGGTGAGAGGAAGCTTTTCTTGATACCACTTATTACTTTTTTGGAAGACCCACAATCCGGAGCCGATATTGATCTAGCTGTAAACAGAATGCTTTGTTCGCTAAAAAGGACAGGATTTTCCTCATACGCATCAAGTTGTAATGGCTGGGAGCAGACAAATGGCTGCAGTATTGAGTTAGGATCCGGGACACAGTCTACAGGGAGTACAGAATCAGAAGAAATGCCTGGCAGTGAGATGTCATTTCATCTTTACTTAACAGATGAGCGTGGTTTAAGTTGCAGACCAATATCCTGCTGAGGACTCTCCCATCAAATTTGGTCGAATTGTAAAAGTTATGCTGGATTGGACTCGGAAAGAGCATGAGTTATATGATACCAGCTACCTCAAAGACCTTCCTGAGGTTCACAAGACTGGACTTACTGTGAAAATGTGTATAGGAGCCAGGGCCTTTGTTTTCATGCCTGGATGCCTTCTTAAAAGAGGAACCATTAGGGCCTGATGATATGTGGTACTGTAGATGCTCAATTTCACAACAGAAGTTTGTCATAAATTTCATTCTGGTGAAAAAGCTTCTTATTTATTTATTTATTTATTTATTTTGTTGTAGGTATTGTCCTTGTTGCAAGGAGCATAGACAAGCCACCAAGAAGTTGGATCTGTGGAGGTTGCCTGATATATTGGTTTTCCACTTAAAACGGTTCTCATACAGCAGGTGGTTGAAGACCAAACTTGACACCTTTGTGAATTTCCCAATTCGCAATCTTGATTTGAGCAAATATGTGAAAAGCAACGAAGCATATGAAGGTTCTCATGTCTATGAGCTTTATGCCATTAGTAACCATTATGGTGGTCTAGGTGGGGGGCATTATTCTGCATACTGCAAGGTATTTCCCTTTCCCCTACTTGGAAAATTAAAAAATAAAAAATAAAAAAATCCTATGATTGCAGTTACGGATATCCTAGATGCAATTGAACTTTAACTGTTTGATTGAATTTTCTTTGGTTTCATCTTGTTAAGATTTTGGAATTTGTTGCAAATGTGCAGTTAATCCATGATAACAGGTGGTACCATTTTGACGATTCTCATGTTGCACCAGCCCAAGAATTGAGATCAGGAAATCAGCCTGCATCTAGGATATCCTAACTGCTGTCATAGGATTTTTTTATCCATTACGATGTGAATTTTCCAAGATGGAGCTTCTTGAAGGCAGTTGTGGTGCTAAAATTCTTTGGGCATTTTATGGATCTGGTTTTGCTTTGTGGTAAAAGCCATTCTTCTTTCTGCGGTGTTGGTAGAAGATGCTTTTGCATATTCGAGCAATCTTACAATGTTGGATACATGGAACAAATGGCATCTCAGTTGTGAGCCGTTGTACTTTAATAGGGTGAAATCTAGGAAGATGAAGAACTCTCTAGTAAACATGGCTTGACCAGCATTCGTGTTGGGTAAAGAACCTATAATTTTTGTCGGAGGTAATTCTGGTCTCTTATACACATCTAAGTCTCATAACATTGAACACCTCCGGAGCGAAACTCAAAAGCTTGTGGTTGATTACCATATTTTTTCCTTCTTCGTTTTTGGGTGGAACTAAATGCGAACCAATCTTTTTTCTTCTTCCTTTGTGGGTGAACTAAACGTGAACCAAGCTGGTTTTGAGTAAATTCCAAGATTGTTCACCACTATGAGAAATTATATGTAGCCATCTATATTCTAACATCTCAAACCAGATCGGTTCACATTTACACTATGGAGAAGAGGAAAACAAATTGTTGGCAACAAGAGAGAAAAGAGAAAAAGTGAGTACGTAAAGCTTGAATGGTCTACAACAAAGAGATGACTACTGATATTCCAAAAAATACATAAGAGGAGTACTAATACTGCTACTACTGAAACAAAGTCGTCGCCCTGCCCTCAAAGCAAAGGAATAGTAGAGATCTCTGCTTTTCCCAACTATATATACCTGACTCTTATACACATCTAGATGTGTAA